>JBBPNP010000184.1:0-50487 GCA_038090955.1 Xerocomellus intermedius
CGGGACCCGGCCCCCGTTCCCCGTCCCCCCCCCCCCCCCCCCCCCCCCCCCCCCCCCCCCCCCTCATACCTTGCTCCCAGGCGCAAGATCGACCGGCACATCATGCCCTTCATGTGCAGTACGTCCCAGCCCCATCTCCCCGTCGTCTCCCTCATGCCCTCCCCCACAGTCATGTACCTGTACGTCCTCGTTCCGCTCCCATCCCCATCTCTCCCATCCCCCCCACAGAGTCACCTTCATGGACAAGACCACCCTCGGCGAAGCAGCCATCCTCGGCATCGAGTGCGTCCCATCTCTGCCCTTGCGTTGCATCACAAACACCTCTCGCCAGGCCGGGCGCCCACTTGAATACCACCCAGTTCAACTGGCTCGGTACCATATTCTACTTTAGCTATCTCCTCTTCCAATACCCTCAAAATCTCGCCCTCCAACGCTTTCCCGTCGGCAAGTGGATGAGGTACTGCTCATCCTCTCCAATCCCACCCCGCTGACCGCCCGCCAAGCATCAACATCTTCCTCTGGGCAGTCATCCTCTGTTGCCATGCTGCTTGTACCTCTTTCGGCGCTCTCTTTGCCGTTCGCTTTCTCCTCGGGATCTGTGAAGGTGCTATCACCCCCGGATTCATGATCGTCACGTCCATGTTCTACACACGCGCTGAGCAGACACGCCGTGTCGGTTATTGGTGTCAGTCCTCCCCTCGCTCCCCACGACATGTCTCACGTTTCTCATCCAGTCCTTATGAATGGCTTCGCCGTCATCATTCTTGGCTTCATTGCCTATGGTGTCCTTTATACCCATACCCCCAACTTCATGCCCTGGCAGTGGTAAGTACAACAACGCCCGTCTTCCAACTCCCCTCATTTGTCAACCCAGGCTTATGATCATCACTGGCACTGTTACCCTGTTCACCTCGGTTCTCTTCTGGTGAGCATATCCTCAACTGGCTTGTGTACTTCCCCATATGTTGTCAACCGTGCCCGCTGCCAGGCTCTTCTTCCCTGATTCTCCAACAAATGCGTGGTTCCTAACTCCGGAAGAGCGCATTGCCGCCGTGCAACGCATCCAAGTGAATCAGACCGGCGTCGAAAACAAGTTGTTCAAGAAAGAACAGTGAGTTGCTTCTATCCGAGTTCTAGACACGTCTGATCATTGTCCCTCGAGATTCTACGAAACGGTGAAAGATCCCAAGACCTGGCTTCTGGCATTTTTCGCAGCTGCCGCGTGCGCCTTGTTCATCTATTTGCGTTGCCACTTTCTGATTTGAGAACCCAGTAATATCATCAATTCGGTCCGCCCATCTTCCCATACCTGGATTCGGCGCTCAAATAACGTCATTTCCCCTAGCTCACTAATCAACGTCAACTCATAGTTGCCCAGTTTGGTTTCAACGCCCTCCAAACGACTTTGCTTGGCTGTGTGGACGGCGTGGTCGAGAGTGGGTAGCTTCGTGACATCTAAATTGGCCTGCTGACCGAACCCGGATCCATCAGTCTTGACAATCTTCCTTGGGGTGACGCTCGCCTCACAGCCCTACATCGGCCGTGCTTATGCTGGTGTGATGATGTATGTTCCCGCCATCCTCGGTGCAATCTTAGTCAGTACCCTGCCATACTCGAACAAAGTTGGCCTCCTCTTTTCCTATTGGATATCAAGTGAGCCGCCGTATGACCGTCTCAAAGTTTCTACGTCTGATCATAACCCCTCAGTCTCTGGCATCGCTCCGTTCACGATATTCCTGGGATGGGTGGCTTCCATAACTGCTGGTCATACCAAACGCGAGTTCATGTTCTTTTTCACCTCGAGCTGTCGTCTGATTAATCGTTTGCAGGTATCACCACAAACGCCATCGTACTCTCTGCATATGCGATTGGAAATGCAGTTGGTCAGTTTATGTGGAAGTCACAGTACCAGCCACGGTAGAGTCTACTCAGCTGCTTCACCAACTGAGCTCAATATGTCGCAGGAACCATGTCCCGTGGGGTGTCATCACTGCCACAAATTTCTCTTCCGCAGTCGCCCTCCTCGTCTTACGCCACCTGTACTTGCGTGAAAACAAAAGGCGCGACCTCGAAACTCGGGATGACACGTACGACACCGTTTACATCAAGACCGAGTCTGGGGAAAACAGCAAGGTCGACAAGGCAAGTATACCACGCGGTTCCCATCCGGATGATGTTAACAATTGTCCACAGGCTTTCCTCGATCTGACTGATAAGCAAAACCGCGATTTCCGCTATGTCATATAAGCCTCTACCCGTAAGGCTTCCTAGGACTGCCGCCTGAAGATAATACCTTACATATATGACGTAGGATTGCTAATGTCTATATGCGTGTACTTGATTTGGAGTCTGCGATCCCTCGCCGTCTAGGATGGGGATGGTGGATGACCATCTTATAAGTGTCCTTTACGGGGTGTTCGGTCGGGATGATTTCTTGTGCCCAAGCAATGATACCCCGTCTTTTGGTCTCTGTCAGTTTGTTTGGACAGGCAACACCCCTTTGTAAGAGAGAAATGGTGGAGGGTTCCATATAATTGGAATCTGTATCCTCGGAGTCCTCTGAGTAAAAGGAATCGGAAGAACTGGCGCTTTCCAACAAAGTCGAACAGGTGCTGCAGAAAGAAGAAGTAAAAGATCTACATGACGAGGAAAAAAAATCTTCCCCCCATTCGAGGACAGGGACGTCATTCAATTCACGAGCGTGGACACTCGATGGGCACGTCGAGTACTCCGAGCTGCAATGCTGACTCGAGCCAAGACTAGCACACCGCTTCAGTGACCCGGAGTCGTCCGAGTTAGGCCGGTCGCAAGCCGAACAACCGCGGAATGATGGATGGTTGTCGGTTCGTCTGATAGGACTGGCCGTGGTAAACAATGACTTGGATAGATGAAGTACGTGTCGCCGAAGAGTAGTCAACGCCAATAGAAGGCGCAAGCGCTCGAGGACCAGCTCACACGCGGGTACGCCGGGAACGGAGGAGCCCGAATGAAGAGGCAGTTCGTCCACGATGTAAGCGGCGCAGTCTATGACGTCCAACTTGCGGCGACGTGGTACATATGCGACGATACGGACGTGATGCGCATCATAGATGAGACCAAACAGTACCAACCACTCTGGAAAGGATTCTGTGGTGGTTCCGATGGCTCCTCGTTGTGTCAGCGACGTGAGGAGCGTAAGATGGAATTGCCCAAAACTGGTTAGCTCTTCGGGGATGGATGCCAACGTGAGAGGTCCGGAACGGGAGTCGAAAGACGCAGAGGGGGAATGTTGCATTATCCCAAAGAGCAAGCACCGTGTGTCCGAGTTATTTTCAGGAAAGACATCAGGTCCCGGGACGAGCGCAAAGTCAATGCGCTGGGGAGTACTCTGTGATCGGGGGCGACTCGTGGCTGGTACGTCGCTAGGTTGACTGTCTTAGCTACGTTGTAAGAATCACTAATGAGCATACCTCCTCAGGCTTGTGCGAGGAATGCCCTCGAATGCGCGGGGAACGAACGTCGCCAGACAGTCTTCCATCCCAAAGTTTGTCGACAATTGCGATACGATGTCCCGCGGTAGCTCTTCATCGGGCACGACCAGACACGCCTCTGCCACGCCGCTTTCGAACCGAACGTTGCGAAAGGGACAACATGGGTTCACGCCGCATTCCATTCCACACTTGCCATCAGCTTGAAAGGGTAAGAACGCCTTGTAAGATGCACGATACTGAGCGAGAACCGCTTGCATCAAAATAACACGAACCAACCATCCACGAAGTGGGTACGATGAGTTTGGCGTGTCCTTGAGGTTTCCAGTAAGAGCGGAGATGGAGCACGTATGCTAACGACTGCCTGAGTTCTGGCGGGCACGTCTCGAGCGACCTCTTGTTCAATAACAACCTGTCTGCAGTCACCCAATCTGAAAGAAGATCTGGCCTCGGAGTCTCACCTCTCTTGCTCAGACTTCTCGGAACCTGTACGGAACATCTAGACCTAGTCGACGGACAGTAATGACCAGACCGAACCAATTGGCAGTGGGGCGTGCAACGAGGGCTTGTTGAACTTGTCGCATGGTGCGGTCACAGCTTGAGCGAGACCTGTTACGTCCAGCTTGCAGCGAAAACGACTAATAGAGCCTCCTACATAATAAGACAAGCAGTCGATTGCCAAGCCTCCGATACCGGCATGTCGCATATGCCATGCTGCAGCCGGGACTCGTGATCAGGCGCACGTATTCATGAGATTATTACTACGACTCTAGATATCAGAATCATGTACTAATCGTGATCGGTTGAGCTCCAGTGAGTCAAATTATCTAATTGCCAAACACGTTAGACGAACGAAGACACCTTTACTGCTTTTCGAACAGCAGCCGAGTTACCCTCAAGGTATCGATACGTGGTCTGAAATACTCGAGTCATTTGGTGCTTTGTCTTGGAGACCGACGAGGGTGCAGTTTTGGGTACTATGATCGGTCTTCCAAAGAAGTCAACCGGCGGCTGGGGATGAGAAATTCGAGTTAGATTACCTCAAAATTGAAGATGCTTGGGCCCTTACCTTGTCTGCAACGTCGACGTGTTTCTCTGTGCGGGCCCGTTTGTTAAGAGGACCAAGGTCAGAGCCGGATGGCTGGGTTCGTTCCAAGGGACCTTCCTCTTCCGCGTTACCTGTCACGTCTCCAGCATCATCGAACTCTTGCGCAGAAGCCCTGCAACGACGCTAAACGAAGGATACCGAAAGGAAGGTCAAGACTGACCTCTTATGAGTTGGCCCAGCTTTCGGTTTCTCAGCTGCGACCGCCTGCCTTGTGACTAGGGAAGCGTCGATCTGCGACGGGGTCAATTGGAAGGGTTAAAATGGAAAAAGGCACGGACCTCTGTAGCGATAAGGTGACGAACAGCATATCTCGAAACTGCAATATCAGCTGCGCGTTTCCCGTCATATGTCACGAAAACATCTATTGGTCTGTGACTATTCGTGAGTGGCAACCGACGTAATACTGTGACGGTACACACGGGTCGAGTCTGTAGACCACCTGACCATCCTCTGCTCTTTCTTGAACGAATCGAAGTTCAAGGGAAACCATGATCTCAACAAGACGGGCGAGCAGAGCACGTTCTCCAGGTTTGATAACTTGGCTGTTGACCTGTAACAAGTCAACACAAGCTCAACTTCAATTTCGGTTATAGACTCAAAAATAAGTGCACTTACGGGTCGCAAAGGAGGTGATATTATTCGATTGATGTATGGAGCGAACTCTAGCTGGAGAACCTGACCCATGATCAGGTGTCGGTTAGCCCCTGTATTCCTTCCAGAAGCGCAAATCCCATCAGAGAGTGATTTCAGAATGTCCTCATTGGTGCGTGTGATCAAAAAATTCTATGGACAACGGGTATCAGTGATCGTAACGCTATATTTGAAGGTACTTGCATCCCAATCCGTAGAGTCTCTTTCAACTCGTTTCCCCACACGCTCTCGGCACAGCGGGTGGAATGAAACGAGCAAGTACGGGAGGTATACTTGCAGGCCAAAATCACCGTCGGCATACATGGCCGAGGAAAATATATCGAATGTTCCTAGCCACTCATTTGCCTTCTCATATCGGGCCATATTTGCCTCATGTCGGTGACAGTTCGCATAATGTGCAAAGCATCCTAAAGATATTGAATAATGAGAAGTTTGTCTTGAAGAAAACATACCGTTAGCAATGTTGGGGAGGTTGTTGAGTGCTTCTATAGCTCGACTGAGGCGATTTACATATCGTGCCTCCTCCATATCACTCATTGCCAGCTCCCGGATGCGCTTGCGTGACAAGGGAGCAAATACCCCATTCAGGACTGCTGTTGCAGTAAAATCTGCCTCCTTCATACCAACTGTGGCACGACGAATTAATTCCTCTGTGACGCCTTCGTTGCGCGATTTTATAAACTGTTCTGTGCTGATCAATAACACAAATGATACCGAGTTGGGATGACGAGCCTGTAAGGTGTTCAGACAGCCTCTCAGATCGCCTTTCGCAACATTGACCAAGGTGCTGAGTGCTCTTGTATCTGCATCCAGCCCTTCGAGCCCGCAGATCTCCCGGAGCCGCTTGACTATGTGAATATCAGCCGGTCGTGTATATCGAATCTGCTTCGCGTGTGGACGGAGTTTAGCTAGCGAGTGTGCGTTCTGGTCATTACAGATGCAAATGATGGGCCGCAACAAAGGTCGTTGCTTGTCTTTCTGTGCTCCAGCCTTCCCTGTTTGATTTAAGTCAGAGTATGAGTCAGGTAAGAAAACCCGCCCACGTTTTTTCTTTGGTCTATCCAGGGTTAATGAAACGAGTTTCTGGACGAAACCACTTGACTGCGAACAATATCTGAGTACTCGAAAAGGGCGAAACTAATGACGTACATTGTCACTACCACCAGTCGCCCCGTCAATTTCATCAATAATGAGTAAGACAGGTTTCGTGCTGCCAACTGCAGAACCTGATTCAAGTATGGGACGGACCCGGTCATCAATTGACTGTGCCGACCGCGTGTCACTGTGGCGCGTTTGGTCAAAATGAAGATCACTATGTACAATAGAATCACCTGGCGTTGATTTCCACTACTTCGTAGCCCGCTTGTGCAGCAATGACGTGGGCTAGTGTGGTCTTCCCGAGGCCAGGAGGTCCGGATATCAAGAGCAGCTAATGAGGGGGTAGGGTTACAGATGGGAATGCGAGTTTATCAGCCACCTCACCCTTTCCCTTGGCCGGTGGTATTCATCCTCGGGATCATAGTCCTGGTCATCTTCTCTGGGCCGCTTCTTGTTTCTTCTTTTGCCGAAAACGCACCAGTCCCACTGTTTTACCCAAGCCATCACTTCCCTGGCAACCCTTTCATTACCTAAGAGTTCCGTGAAGCGCTGAGGGCGATATTGATCAACCCATAACATGTCATCAAGCGGGCGATGAGAAGTATCCGGTTTTGTAATCCTTTTTTCCTTGTGTGAGAACCACGTCTGACATACGGAAATGGCCTCTGTGCATACGGAATAATAGTGTTTGAAGCAGCGGATACCGAAAGCTCGTCCATAAGCCTGTGGATAGGCACATCGAGTAGGTTTGCCATTGGCGATGTCGAAGACGACTAATGGGCAGGTTAGTAATGATAGACACGGAATGCGATTCCGCACCTTTCGCAAGGTCATCTGGGGTTTGCGTGGGATAAAGAGAGGTCTTCCATCAAAGGTTGTCGCGCGAAGAGGATGTGTCAATATCCCGGCAGTAGGACATATTGAAGCCTTCGGGTTCCCTTTGAAATGACTGGGTTTGAGACCCAGAATATCTGAGACTGAAGGGAATGCATCATCTGATTTCCATGAGAAATTACCCCTGCACGGAAGCTGAAATACTTGCCCTGCGATGGTGACAGTGGTCCTGCCGAACGGGCTGTAGTAGTTTGTAGACATAACCAGACGTGGAAAGCACAAGAACACGGCACGACCTACCATCGTTCTCCAACCACGATGTGTCGTCACTTGAATGAGGTATACGGGACGTGACCGAAAGGGAGGTACAAGGTTCAGAGTTGAGCGTTGGAATGGACAAACCACCCAAGAGACCATTGCTTGAATGAGGTATGTCCGAAACGGAGGCGCAAGGTTCAGAATCGAGCGTTGAAATGGACGAACCACCCAAGAGACCATTGGAAACGAACGCGGGCGGTGAGGCGGAGGGTCCGGGGCCGAGCAATCCAGTTGGCAGGAAACCGTCGTTCATAGTGTTGCCTTGATACGCGTCTGAACGCGTCTGTGCTACGACGCGATCGTGATTTTCCCACGAACGCGTCTGGTCATACATTATTATTATTATTTATTTATTTATCTTTCATTAATATTTAATAATAATGCTTTTATTCGGAGGATTCAAGGTCCCACACTCGCACGGCCAAGGTCATTTACATAAGCAATACGGCTGAAGTCGGATGTCGGAGCTTGGAACTGAATTCGAATTTACTTGGCGCGTCGGGACGAGTATTTCTTCTACTCAAATTCCTCACCTCTGTCATCGTCTTCGTCGTTCACCACTATGCTTACCGCCCGCGGCGTCACTCGCGTCTCCAGGAGAGCCGTCAACAGCACAAAGAACTCCAGCCGGTTCTTGCAAACTGCCTCACCGCTGTTGGCCCGCTCCTCATTCTCTTCTCCCCCGTCGAAGCAAAATGGTGCAGCCCGTCCTTCACGCATTTCTGCTTCCCAGCCAGGTGGGTCTTCCTTTGTTTCCCCATTTTTTGATACTCACAATATATTTGTGCATTCCAACCCTTTTTTTTTCCATGCAAATGCAGTGCGGCATTATGCATCGGAAGTTAAGGGAACCATTGGTACCGTGAAGACGGTCATTGGTGCCGTCGTTGACGTGCAGTTTGAGAGTGATACTCTCCCTCCCATCCTCAATGCCCTCGAGGTCCAGGATTTCCACGGCGGTCGTCTTGTTCTCGAAGTTGCATCACATCTCGGTGAGAACTCCGTCCGTACCATTGCTATGGACGGTACGGAGGGTCTTGTCCGTGGACAGAAGGTCGTTGACACCGGTGCCCCCATTCAAATCCCTGTCGGCACTGCAACTCTGGGGCGAATCATGAATGTCATTGGAGAGCCCATTGACGAACGTGGACCCATCAAGGGTGTCAAGCTCTCCCCCATTCACGCTGACCCTCCTCCATTTGTTGATCAATCAACTACCGCTGAAGTCCTCGAAACGGGTATCAAGGTTGTCGACCTTTTGGCTCCCTACGCACGTGGTGGAAAGATTGGTCTTTTCGGTGGTGCTGGTGTCGGCAAAACTGTGTTGATTCAGGAATTGATCAACAACGTGGCTAAAGCCCATGGTGGTTTCTCTATCTTTTGCGGTTAGTATATACTCTCATTCTTGATGGGGTGTGGTATTGAATATCATGTCTTGTCCATCAGGTGTCGGCGAACGCACTCGTGAGGGTAATGATCTCTATCACGAAATGATTGAAACTGGTGTCATCAACTTGGAGGGTGACTCCAAGGTTGCCCTCGTTTTCGGTCAGATGAACGAACCCCCTGGTGCCCGTGCCCGTGTTGCCTTGACTGGCTTGACCATTGCCGAATACTTCCGTGACGAAGAGGGTCAGGATGTGCTTCTCTTTATCGACAACATCTTCCGTTTCACCCAGGCTGGTTCCGAGGTGTCCGCCTTGCTCGGTCGTATTCCTTCAGCCGTCGGTTACCAGCCAACCCTTTCAACTGATATGGGTGGCATGTATGTAACTTTCTCCCTCTTGGTTGTGTGTGTGTAATTGATAGGATTCTAGGCAAGAACGCATCACAACCACGAAGAAGGGCTCGATTACGTCTGTGCAGGCTGTCTACGTCCCTGCAGATGACTTGACTGATCCTGCCCCGGCAACCACTTTCGCTCACTTGGATGCCACAACTGTGTTGTCCCGCGGTATTGCTGAGCTCGGAATTTACCCTGCCGTAGATCCTCTAGACTCGAAGTCCCGTATGCTTGATCCCCGTATTGTTGGCCAGGAACACTATGAGGTTGCTACCGCTGTCCAGAAGATCCTTCAAGACTACAAGTCTTTGCAAGACATCATCGCTATCCTGGGTATGGACGAGTTGTCGGAGGAGGACAAATTGACTGTATGTGACGGATGTATCAGCCTCGATAATACGTGTTAACCACGTGGATTCAGGTCGAGCGCGCCCGTAAAATCCAGCGATTCATGTCGCAACCGTTCCAAGTTGCCCAAGTCTTCACCGGTTACGAGGGCAAACTCGTTTCTCTGAAGGACACTGTCCGGTCGTTCAAGGAAATTCTAGCTGGTACCCATGACCAACTACCAGAGTCTGCCTTTTACATGGCTGGCACGATCGAGGACGTCAAGGCAAAGGCAGAACAACTTGCCAAAGAGATGGGTGGCAACTAGAGGGATAGATGCTGTGGACATGATGCTACCCATTTGTATGCCTTGTGGCCTGAATGTAGAGAGCGTTGTCTTGACACAAAAAATCCTTTATGATACTGCTTCCTCGTAGAAGAGCCAAAAAAAGGTTCTGGGGGTCATTTGTACCATGACTCGCCTACTTTTCAGGGCGCTATAGCCAAGTGGTTACGGCGACAGATTAGAACGTTAGCAAGTTCATCTGTTACTCTTTGAGTGCGCAGGTTCGAATCCTGCTGGCGTCGTATTTTTTTATTTCTTTTGTCTGCCCAATGTCGTCTTGAGTATTAGATGATGCTGTGCACCCTCGATATCTGCGTCCATCATCCCGCCTCACCTCCACAACAATGGTTCCTACAATCGATGAGCTGGAGCAGTATTTCGACTATGTCGAACGCCTCGTCGTGGATTCTCTGGCGGCTGCCTCGCCTGACCTTCCAAACATCCAAGAAGCCCTAAACCGTCTCTGGCTTGACATTTCTCGTTTTGGTCCTCCTGGTCTGCCTTCTTTCCCGGATATTCATGTTCCTGGACTTGGGGCATTCGAGGTACCCCCTCCTCCTCCCCCTCCTCCGCCAAAGTCTCTGATCGACAATGCTGGAGACTGTATTGTCCAGCACCCATGGATAACATCAGGCATGGTCATTTCGGCTCTCGGAGCAGGCTTACTCGTGGGATATAGTGCCGTCCGCATGAGGTCTCTTAAAAGGACACGAGTCAAGGCAACGTCTCCGCAATCCGAGAGACGTCAGGTTGTTGGTGCGTCCTCTTACGTGTCGCTTATGGCGGCAGCTTGATATGTCGACAAGTCATTTTGGGCGGTGACCAACCTTTGGGATTACCTTTGATTATGGAATTCGAGAAGCAAGGCTATATTGTCATCACAAGCGTTTCATCCCCGGAAGCTGTCAATGACATTGAGAGCAAGGGACATGGCTACATTCGCGCCCTCGTCCTAGACCCTAATGAGGTACGCTCTCCCTCCCCCCCGAAGAGACTCTCTGACCATTTCGTGCCAGCCGGGGACAATCCCTATTTTCCTTCGATCTTTGGCATCTACACTATCTCGACGATTTCCCATAACCGCCGCAGGCGACCCATACGCACCCACGCCTTATCATCCCTTGGTACATTCTGTGATATCATTGCTGACTATGCCAACTACCTCTGTCCACTGTGCACCCGCACCATTCGAACAAGTCTCCTTGCGCAGCACCTATCTTCCCCATCTCCTTTCCACACACGTTGCACCACTTCAAACAATCCAGGCGTTGTTGCCGCTGCTCCGCACAGACGCCTCACGTACACGTGGTCGCAAATCAATCATCCTATGTTTGCCGGCTGCTGACGCACGTGTGGGACTCCCATTTGGGAGTGTGATTGCCATGAGCGCTGCTGCCACTCTCCGTGCGGCCGATGTTCTCCGCCGGGAAATTGCTACTGCTCAAGGGATGAGCGCGATCCGTATCGTGACTGTCGATGTAGGGGCAGTTGGCTCATCGACGAGTGATCCCGATGTTAGAGTCAATATGGATGATTGGACGCCTTCGGAGAAGGCCACTTACGGGGCGGCGTTTAGCACGCTGCGAGAAATCCGAGGTTCGCGTGTTCCAGTGGACGTGTCTACCTTTGTCGACAATCTTGTCGGCGTGGCAAGTGGTGGAACTAGAGCAAGATGTTCCGGGAAAGTCGTTTTTGGTATCGGTTTCGGTCTTCTATATGAACAGGTCAAGGACTGGATACGAGGTGATAGGTTTTCTGTTGGGGCAGGAGGTCAGTCGCGCCGCTGGATTACCATTCCGTCAGCTCAACTCATGGTTCGTTAGCTGGCACGTACGCAATTGCGTCGTACCTTCCTTCCGTACTCCTAGATAGCCTCATGGTCCTTCCTCACCTCCTGGTGAACATACGGAATCGCCTTCTACCTCCTCCAACCCCCCGGGCTGACCCTCCCAGCAATCGTGCCGTCAGATCTATGACTCCTGCTTCTCACCCAGAGACTGCTCCGGGCACTGGGACGCCTTTAGTTCTACAACGATCTATTGGACAAGTCTCCACGATTTCAAAAGCCGCAGTAATTCCCGAGTCGCATCCCGATGTTGACGAACAGGAGATGCCCTTCGACGCGGAAGCAGACAGTAATGACGGGGACGTTGAGAGCACCGGTGTTGGAAGCAGTTGGGTGAGTTTGGGACCCGAGTCCTCCGAGTGACCGGCGGATGTATGTATAGGCCTGGAGGTTTCGCTGATGGTGATATCTGTGGACACTTGTACCTTGGGTCTGCGAAGTCGATGTTATGAATGACATAGACTTCGAAAACTACATCGTCTGTAAATTAATTGTTGTCGTACGTCTTCTGACTTGCAGTGCTTAGTTCGTGCGACCTGGCACCTCACACAACTTGAATACTTACTACCCCGACTGACACCCTCAGCCAGTTTACTTAGTTTGAAGGGATGGGTAAGGTCCAAGGCTGAAAGAGCATGAAGAGGGTGACATCCTTACCCACGTTCTCTTCAGGCGTTTCTCTCTGGCTTGTGCCTGCGGCAGCACAGATAGATGTCATCAAATCTTGTCTCCCGAGACGCCCATCGATAGTAGATCATCCTCTCTCCCCGAGTTCCTATCCCGCTGTCCTACCCCACATAACTCTTGCAACGGTTCCCTTGTCGGATCCCGGGATCCTAGATGTGCTCCTCGATGTCGTTCCGGAGAACCAGCAGCCAATCCGTGCCAACTTCCAGTCCCTTGTCGTCGGTGACCACTACTTCCACTCTGTGTTCATCGACGTCCAACCCACACAAGAGCTCGTCGATTTCCAGAACCAGTTATTGATCAACTTGCGTCTCCGTGGCCTTGAGCCCAGGGCTCCGAGGTTTCCTCACATGTCGTTGTGCTACATTGCAGACGAAGACAAGAGTCATCGCGATAGGACGGCACGGGTGTTGAGACACACGGGTGTGGTTAGCGAGACTGTTGACACGCAGTCTATCTCACTACAATGTGGCAACGTCACTCTACCAGGCTTCGATGGTGCAGAAATTTGGGTGGTCAACTGCGAAGGTCCTGTCGAGACCTGGGAAGTGGACGAGAGAAATGTGAAATTGACTCCAAAATCGTAGTATAGTTCCGATGATCGAGGAAGTTGTAGGCTGTGTAAATAAATAAAAGGAGCCTCTGGCATACATACGTGATACAACAGGTTCAATAATTTTAAAGAAAGGAAAGTTTGACAAGAGGGTAGTACAAAAACTACAGAAGGAGATACGAAAAGGCCGACATGGTCAGTGCGACAAAGAATATCAGCAGAAATTGTTGTAATTTGCGGCGGAGGCTGTTCAACTCCAACCTCATGGTATTGTTCTTCCTGTCGCGATCATCCAAGAACGTCTTGTAGCGGTGGTTCACGGCACTCCATTCAATGTTCCCCGTTACCCAGTCGATCAGTCCGTCTGCATATGCTGCGACTTGTTGATCCAGATCCCGATTAAACGAAGGTAGCTTCTTCCTGCATGCGTGGAAGCGGTCAAGGGCCACCGTAAACAGTTTCTCGGTATGATCGAGTCTCTCCTGTAGTTCCAGATGACCAGTCATCGGGTCTTTCTGCATAACCGTCAAAAGGTTGTTCAATGCTCCATTGTCGCCATATTCCTTCTTGAAAGAGTAGACATCCTGGATGAAATGCAAGACGGTTCAGTGGGGGAGGGCTAGAAGATTGTTTCTCACACACGTTAACAATGTAGACCATATCCAATGCGACGTTCTCCATCTCCCTTATGATTGGATTCAACAAAATATCGTCAGCGATGTAGAGGCGGCGAGTAGAGCGCATTAGAACAAAGCATGGGCGAGTGCCGATCGTCTCCCGACGCGTGACCATGTACGACTGGATGTCGCGAACTGTGTCCTTATTCGAGTGGGATTCCCGGTCAAGGGCTTCTTGAATGGTATTCTTGGAGAAGTCTGCGTTCGAATCAATGAATTGTGGCCAGTGAAAAGGGTCGACGGCGGCTTTGATATTAGGGACTAGTTCCCTACGTCGGAAATGATCAACAAGACCATGGCTCGAGATTGTCAACCAACCTGCGCATGGTTCTGATGAATGGATGTCGAGAGCTTTCTCCTTTGTCACATTGGCTCAGTGTTCTCATCCACAACTGTGAGCGCGCCAGAGCCTTTTCGCTCGAACAGCGATCACTGTACAAATGTCTCGACACATATGCAGATGAAATGATGAATAATGCGTACGTCAACTCCTCTAGCATGAATGATGTTGTCATGTAGTCAAGAATTCCCCTCAACTCCTGACAGGAAGCACGAGGAAATGCTAAAGCTGCTAGTAAAGGCATTTCGGCATTGTAGACCTCCTGACAGCGGGAGTCAGAGAGAGAGAGCCAACAAACACAAGTAGCAGATACGCACAATGGCGAAGAGCCAGCCGATCTTATCATGAACCCATGAGTGGTATCCATTATCAGCGACCTTAAAGTAGGGACTGATCTCGCCACCTGGTTTCTGGGGAAGTAAACTGAGGAAGTTAGGAAGACGATAAGCTTGCGTGGGCATGGGGAGTTGGTCTCCTTGCATCATGATACATGTTGTATTTGTAGCTCCTACGGCCCGAGTCGGCGTGCACCTACGGCATCAGGATCCAAGGTGAAACCAGCGTGTACCTAACTGGCAGTGTGGCGAGAGTCAGGTCATCCAAGACAGCTCGGTTGCTGGGAAAAAACCGCTCTAAGCACTCACTGACCTCATAGCCGGATGCGCTTGCTTAAATGGGGAGGAGCACTGATGGCCAAAATCGCGTAAGGGCTTGATCATGAATTTGCCAGCCTCAGTGACCCCATGTGGTGTAACCAGAACGTGTCTATAGAGACACCTGTAAAGGTTCAATGAAGTGGCGTACCCAAAATTCGGAAACATTGAATGATGATGCGATTAATGTCTTACCACTGAATCACTGTGACCCTGTTGTCTTAGATTAGGTCTGCTGCGAGTGACTCGACAGCTACACTGGATACGTACAAAGTACTACAAACATAGCAAGCATGGAAAGTGAAATGAATGGCGACCTCTGAGGGCGCAAGAGTACTGCGGCAGCTGCACCGATCATCTAAATCAATCAGTGCTGGGTGATTCAAATCACGTATTAAGATTTCAGTAGTATTGATTACAACTGTATACTGTGTCATTTCAATGTAGAACCTCGAAAGTGGAGAAGGGACAGGTAATGGAAAGGTGATGCGGACTGAATCGACGCGGCCAAAAGCTAAAAAGGACAAAGCATCATGATGAGACACCATCATGGATAAGCGAGCGTGAGAGTGCCAGCGGAATGGCACGGCTGGAATGGATTATAACGTCCTTTGCTGATCTGATACAAATCCAGAGGATGAAGACGCTGATGGGGGCTCGTAGAGGGGCAACGGAATCGAGTAGTCGAGCTTCCGTTCGCCATTTGAGTGAAAGAGCTGTGAATACGCCGGAAGAGTTTGCGTGTAAGGTAAATTCTTCCGCACGTCTTCACATCGGTTCTCCATAGCATTCCTGGAGGGTATCGTGACTTCAGGTACATTGACGTGCATCATTGGAAGAGAAAAATGGAGACGCTCGAGTATCGTTTCACCCGAATCGGCGAGGTCATACTCACAGCGAATCATGACATGCACGTAGTGCTCAACGCTGAAAAGCGGACTACTCTCGGTGATCCGACGCTTCTGGGCACCCGCCCAATCGCGCAAATAGGGTTCCTTAAAAATAGGAATCTTGGTATCCAGAATGTACCAGCTGTCTTCAGGAGATGGACTATGGCCCTGGGCGAAAATATGGCCATCCCCTGAAATGACGTATCTGCCCGATTCGGCGCGAGAAAGGAGAGAGAATGATCGTTTTACACTTGATCCAAATGTACCGAGAAAGCCGGCGTCGTATAGGGTACGGATAGGGTGAGGGTTTCGCAGCGGAACGCAAGGTGGTTGGTGGCTTTGCGAGGGAACGGGATACTGGTCAACGTCGTCTCGACTCAAGTTGTTCCTAGTTGTTGACTGGGTATTAGACGCTAACTAGCGAAGCTTGGATGGAGCCAAACCTGTACACTTCGACCTGCTCTACATCGACGGAAAACTCTGTTATCCTTAATTGTTTCCGCTCGGAGTTGCACAAGTCTTTTCCGCGGACACGTAAGATGAAGGGAATGGAAGCCTCGTCCATTGCTGTAGCACTTGGTATACTGGCGACGACCTGAATCTTCTCCAAAACATCGCCTGGGATAGATCTTCGAGAGGAATCCTCTGAATCGGGTGCGCGACGTGCGTCCACAATATAGTCAGACATTTGGAACGTGCTGGAAGAGGATCCAGGCCGGGGTTCAACGAAGCGCCGAAGAATGATTGGGTACCAATGCGCATCGACCGTGCGTGTACGGGAACGGACAGGGCCACAGATGTTCGCGAAGGAAAATGAGGAATGACCATGGTTGATATCGACATATGTAGCAGTGGCATAAAGAGCGTAAGAAGTTCCGGCTGCTTGCAACGAGGCATCCCCATATACCGAAGTGGTTGGGAGCCAGCCGGGCACCGGGATGTCAAAAACGACATCCCACAAGCAGGGTTTATCAAAGTCCTCGTGACCTTCGTTCGAGAGTTCCACGGGGTCGCTAGGTAGTAATTCGCGTGTAATTGAGCAAAGACGAATAGGAGCATATCCGGTTCCAGGAGAGAGCGTTTCTGACTGGCCTTCAAAGGTGACAGTCAAGGATTGTAACAGAATACGCGTAGTTGTTCTTCGTCGGGCAAATAGCGAAGAGGGGGAGGTGAGTGAGACGGAAACATGACCAGAAAGCGAGAATGTCGATCTAAACAAGTATCATGAGGCTCACGACAACAGAAGATAAAGTAGACCCTCTTACGACGAATCCGCATCCCCATACATGTCCAGGACGTCTGAGAATGGTTGGATACTTAGTGCAAGGGGCATCTGTGTTAGGCAAGGAGTGAATTCTCGTCCAGAAGTCGGGAGATGGATTAGCTTGGGGCACTTGGTGCGCTGTAACTCGTTATATATGGACACATGCCACTCGGTTACCCGGACGGGGCGGAGACAAAGGTAGCCAGGCCAAAGGGTTGCCTGCTACGAAGCGGATGATCACCGGACGGGATTGAATATTGAATTACGGCTGACAGCGCTCTTGCATGGTCCCCGCGGCCTGGTACTGCGAAAATCGGTCGATTCTGACATCGGATCCCATTGTTTCATGAACTGGCGAGTTGCCTTTGTGGGAGCACAAAGGGACCGGAAACGTGGTCGTAGTAGGAGAACAATGGAGAACTCGCTTGGCAGCGCGGGAGCTGGGATGTCCATTGTCCTCCCCTTGCAGGTCAACGTTAGCCGTGAAACTTTACAGTACTCGACACATATTCGTACTTAGCAGATCCCGCCAACATAGTGTAACTCCACTCATCCAAATACCTTGGACACTGCCAACGCATCCTCTTCTCTTCGGCGAAGCGCCTTTCTCCGTGCATTATCTTGTTCAGCATCCTTTCGCTTGCCGTATCTGTCCCCCTTGGTTTGCTTGACCAATCTCCTTATCGCCGTTGGTGTGATGAATTCTGCAACGTTCGTATGCCTATCAGAAGTTGGCATCTTGACACTACGATATAACAACAAACCTGGATTAGAGTAGACAGTGACACCACCAAAGGCACCCTCGAAAATCCGAATGGGTGTCAATACGAATCGAGGACCAATCTCGACTAAGGATGTGCTCGGGGGACAATTGGGTTGCTGAGGATCTTTTTCAAAGATCTGACGTGCAAGGCATTTAAACACCGTGAAGAGGATATCAGCACGCGGAACTAACCTGAAAGTTTCGGAACCAAATCTTGTTGTCGAGTATGGAGAACGTCAAAACGTGGTCGATGAACGGTTTCGCCCTTCGAGCCAAAGGAGGAACACCAAAAATCTGGTAAACGCGCGGTTAGATGGATCATTTAATAGAACCAATTCTCGCACATGCGTGAAAATCTCTTTTGTGAGCTTTCCCCACTCGCTCTCGTCAAATCCCTTGTCGAAACTGAGTATGCCTCGACTCCCTTTGAGGCAATTACCGGTCATCTTTAGTTCGTCCATCGTGTGCACATTCTGTACGTGTAGCTTTATGCTGGGTCCATTGGGAGTCTTCGCTGCCCACATGTAAAGATCCTCGTGTCTCCGCGCCTCAAAGTACAAAGTATTGTTGCAGTTATTAAGATCTGCTAATTCCGGGAGGAGATGCAGTTGAGATTTCGAATCCAACTTGGATTCTGCGAACAGGGCATGATGTGAATCTCTGGTCAAAAGATTTGGATTAGCACGACGGCGACACACCTTTTTTAGCGTGCGGCAAGAGAGCCTCCAGATCACTCATAAAATGCCGCATGCGGTGGGTGACACCACGGGAGGAGAGTAGCAGGACACGCTGCTTGTTCCTCTTTTTTAGTTGGACTGGTGCTTCGTCGTCCGCGTCCATGTCGTCCGCCTTGCGTTTGAGTTTAATTTTTGAATCGGCTTTTGCAGCATTGGCCTTCTGCGCTCTCAGTATGGACGACATAGGATTAAGCAACAAGTTGGTCAAGCTTTGAGCGAATCACATTTAGTAGGCGTGAAATATTACGTAACGTCTGCAGTACGGGTACAAGACTACGCATCGACACGAAACAAACGACCCTCCGCAGCAAGCAAATGCTGGAGGGGGAAAAGAAGGGGGGAGAAGTCATAAGATCCAGTGATCTCAGGTGGTGGATGACGAAGCTGAAGCTCGAAGTTGCTTTTGTTTCTCTTGTTCCAATCGCTATTCAAAAAGTGTCAAGACGGCAGAGGAACCTGAGAATATGCACATACGTGGTACAATAATTGGACCGCCATTTGGATATTGGCGGGTTGCCCGGTGATCACCACCAGCCTTTCACCTTCCGAACCGGATGATGGAGCGCCGTTCAGGCCAGCACCAGGCTCCATAATTTTGATTTGGCTAGCGCTCATATGCCTTATCTCATTGATTTTGCTACCACCCTTCCCAATGATGCATCCCACAAGGTCGTTGGGAATGTAGATTTGCTGTGTTTGTAACTGCTGCTGGGGAGGGTTGTGTGACGGAGCATATGGTTGATGCGACGAATAGCCCGGCACATAGGATGACCCAGTATACGGTGGACGTCGAGTGTTGCTGTAGCTCGAGGGACGATAGTTTGAATGGCTGGACGATGGCATACGCTCTTGTGCCTCGATGAGTATATTGCCAATATAATACGTCGCGATGTGGATCGCATCTGCAACCCCCGCCACGCTCAGGACACGCTATGGTTATTAAATCGCATATAAGGTTTCAACGTCAAAGGTTCTTGGATGCATGATGCTTACTTCCGTCGAGCCCGGAAGCATGCCCTCACTCGCGTTCAATCGTGCCCCACTCGCGTCTTGAATTTCCTTAATTTTGGATCCTTGCTTGCCTATCACTGACCCCATACGGGAATTGGGAATCATGAATTTGATAGTGACTGCGCGACTTCCAGGGACAGAGGGGACATCAAAGGGTTCGTCATTGATTCTCCGCACGATAAGGCCAAAGGCCTGATGATAATGCTGCGTGAAGCCTATGGGCCAAAAAATGATCAAGTACTTACCTTGGATACTGCATCGAGGGGCCCGCTAACGTTGAGGATTCTCTCTGGATTCCCGGGGATACTCTCTGAAACCATGACGCGGGCGCCACTCTTGTCGCGAATCTCGTTGACATGGGCGCCGCCCTTGCCAATGATGATTGACGCATCTTGCGTGACGATCAAGCAACGCATATGAATCATGGCCGAAGGTGGGGGAAGTGCAGTGGAAGAGGAAGGTGCTGCGGAGGTGGTTGCATGTGACCTGCTAGCTTCGTCCGGCCTGGTGCGGGAATCTGCACTCTTGTTGTCTGATGACGAGGGTTTGGGTGAGGGAGTAGACGCCGTCGTATCTGCTACTGATGCGGGGCCTTCTGCCATATTCACATCGTGAGTCATAGACGGATGAGAAGGTGGGCCGGAATCTTGGGTCTTCTGAGCTCGTGAGTCATCCGGGGATGCCGTAGCGCCTGTGTTTGCACGCTTGTGATGCTTTTTCTCGTCCGAATCTGAAGGAGAACGGGACCGTTTGCGGTTATAGTCAACTTCTGCCATGACGAATTTAGCCAAAGAACAAGAATGAGATGTGAGTTTGGGGATGGGGGCTTGAGAGTGATGATGATATGGAAGATGGTTTGTACTGGGAATCGGAGGGACGGATTTCTGACGGGGAAGGGGGGGAGGAAGTGAGGAAATGGTGGATTCGAGCTGGGTATTCGCCAATGGAGAACGAAATGAACATACCTCGCGACTATCTATCAACCGAAAGAAAATCAAGCAAAGTAAAAAGGGGGGTAGGAGGACGACGAGGCGATTCAGAGGGTTGACCCAACTACACAAACATGTCACAACACAATGACACAGCCTCAACGAATACAGTCTCCCATGCCCTTGGCAACGCCTTTTCTTTCTCTTCTTCTTCGAGTCTAGTACTGCGTAGTCATCAGCTCGCTGTAATGATTGATCAACCGTATGGAGTACCGTAATCTGTCGCGCAATCTGTCGGAGCGTAATCAGACCGGTCACTTCCGACACGACCAAGACCTCAGGCTGTCATCGCCAAGTCAAGTGCAATGTCCATTCAGCCCGTTGTCGACAGAGACGTGAGATCCTCCTCACGAAATAGGGCACACCTCTACCGCAAATTTCTGTTCGCGGCATATAGCCATCAACCTTGGGTGTTTCACCAGAGAAAAGCTACACCAACAGTCATCTCTCGTACATGGCTGGTGCACTCAGAACTTACCCGTGTCCAATGCGCTTTGTTCCAAGCAGGATAGCATCATACAAGTTCATGTCCGCCATTGTTCCATCCCAAAGAGTTTCTCCAGCGTGGAACAGGAAGGGTATTTCTACATTTTCCTGTTTCTGGTACTCGATAAATCGAAGGAGTGATTCTGCGTAATGTATAAGCGGCTTATTGGTAACTTCGTGCCCCACAAGGTCAAACCCTGTAGAATAAATAGGTCAACCTACATCCACGATTATGTTGAGACGTTTATAACTTGTTGCCCGCGATGAGATGTGGAAATTCGTGCTTGAACTAAACACAACGTTTTAATTCAAAGTCCAATTGCTCGCAAGATACGGTTCTCGAGACAGTATAGATGATCTACCCCACCTTTTGATTAGCATTCAACTGTAATCTCGATTCATCATTTACCTTGAAGCCAGCAAACTCGTCTTCTCGCCCTTGCTGCTTCAGCTCGGCCTGGATTTCCTTGACCAAGCAATCAAGCAATAAGAACAGTTCGCGGATTGGGAGGTTAGTTTACCCGTCCTCAGCAACCGAGTAACATTGAGGAGACCAGACGATAAATCAACGAATTTCGACTAGGAAAGTGTCCGCTTACTCGACTGTGAAGTTATAATGCGACTCTATATATGGGATGCCATCCGCTATCGATGACATGATGGATTCCCGGATGTAGGCCTTTTGAATGGGCATATATCTGATGATGGGCTACTTTGCGCTCAAGTGACGCGCACTTTGTAATAGAAATGCTATTACAGACAAGCACAAGCCATTGGCCAATGGTGCCGAATATGGTACTCAACAAGATTGATACCAAATGCAATCGAGTAGCCTCGTGTATGAGACAGGCAGGTACTAGGGACTAATCTAACTTCTTGATTCCGCCCCCCAATCATCTCGCCTAAGCTTGCACGTAACCTCAACAATCTCGAAACCCCTGTATATGGCTCTCACACAAACAGTGCGTGCACTAGTACGGGCAGTAGCACGAGTCATCCAAACGATGCTCTACTACCTCACCTCGCTCTTCAAATCGGAGGAGCAGCCTTCCGAGTCAGCAATTCACATCAAGGTGATGTCCTCGAATATCTTTCATCGCCTTACTTCCGCTAGAATTGCTCTAGCATGTGCACAGGGAGACGCAGTTCGCTATCGCCGCAAAGGTCCCTCCAGAGATCATTGCTATGGTCCTTCGCGAGATACCTTGACACCGTTTGTCACCAATAGACCTGTTCACTCCTGCCACCTACGCTTTTTCTTTCTCCCAGCCACACGCTTTGGATGTTGCCCTCCGAGTCGTTTCGGCTCCTCTTGTTTGCATGTCCTGGTGCGGCCCAGCTACAGAAGTTCTGTACGAGCAAATCAATCTACAAACAGTGAAGCAATGCGAAATTCTGCATCGCACCCTTCGGTCCAATCCCTCGTTCGGTTCATGGGTCAAAGTCTTGCACTTGCCGCTCGGCCGAGGAAAAGTACCAACAAACCTTCCCGCATTCAGGTCACAGCCTGGCGCATCAACCACAACCCCTGCTCGGTTGCTGCAGCTGTCCGTCAATATCTCAAAGCTTGCGACTTGGTCCAGGAAATTGATATCATGGCTGAGGCGAGCATCCCCTACTATTCGCAGGCAGACACGATTTTAACCCAAGTTATGCCCCTGCGTTGTAGAATGGCCTTTTCTCGCACCCACCCAAGCACGCATGTCTACGATCTATTCGCGTCACCGACGTAAATTCCATCCCAAGACCAGCCCGCTTTTTTGCTCTGCGAGAGCTCACCCTCAACGGATTTTGCTTCGACGGCGGACTCCATCTGGCCCGAGTTTTCGCAGCTCGCGAAGCTTCGATTAGAGCACTGCGACTTTGTAAACGAAGACCTAACCCAGATTCTGCCACGGTCAAACGCAAGGTTGACATGTGTTGAATTGTTTGACACCCATCACCCTTTCCGATTCAGTAACTATGATTTTCCAAAATTTCTGGCTGTTTGTCTCGAAGAGCTCTGGATCGAACGTTGCTGGCCGTGGTTGTTCGAATCCTCCTTGCGATCATATGGGTCATTACGAACTGTTCATGTCGACTGGGGTGTTTTTAGCAAGGTGGCACCTGCCCTCCCTATCTGCTTGCGGACATTATCCGTTGCTGTACCAGCCTCCGCGGCAAGCAGCGCTCCAGACTATGAAAACTTGGAGGCGTCCCTGCGGCCAGTATCAGCGGGACTTCCTTCACTTGAGACGGTCATAGTTTCGGGAGACCCCGAGTACCCATTGCTGCAGGGCGCGTTGGGTCTGGAGGAGAGTTTAAATCTTCAAGGTGTCAGACTACGGATAGAGTATATTCAGCGCGGCTGAGGTGAGTGGACGCCATTGTGGCTTTTGTTACCCAAGCTAATGGAGCATTTGGTTCGACCTGAGATGCAGCGTGTAGGCCCCGTGGCACGGAGTTGGGTTGGGGGAAGTAATTTACTTGCTTGATCTTGAATCAGAGTTTGTCGATTGCCATAGTTTATATTCCATTTGCAGCATCTTGGTTGAATGCAAATTTATGTAGTCTCAGATGGCGGCGCTGTGACAAGGAACAAGACAACGTTATATCAACGAACTAGAAGTACACAGAGACAAGGCCCGGATCTGGAAAAAAAAAGTTGGCTTTAGTAACCTACATTGCTATGCAGTCTACAGAGTACTTGTTGCACAAAGCCTTGCTGCAGAGGACTATGTTAGAACGTGCGAAAACAAAGTGACGCCCGTGAAGTGTGAGACGGAGAACACCTGATCATGAGGTCGTGCAATTGACAAAACACGATGGGAATGTCGGGACAGCAAGCGGTTGGCGTCAGCGCCAATCTTGTACTTTGTATGTGCGAAAGCAGACGCATCGAGGTCTTCAAATGAAAATTCTGACCCGGATGTCTTGTTGACAGTACTTGAGTAAGTAACGGTGTGTCTTTCTGACCCTGAGAGCGCAAGTTGCGAACGGGCAGTCACAACTGGACGACAATGGAGGGCCTCCCAAGGCTCCCGTGCTCCGACGTTGGCGCTGACTATAGGACTCCCAATCCGTACCACACTCACTGAAGTTACCAGTACATCATCCATTATTAGGACTTCGAAAATACTTGCAATTTGTTTTCTGCTGATTATACTGAGTAAGGTACACAAATGACTTGGTTGAGCAAGCGTACACGTCACTGGGTATGCAAGATCCACGCGGCGGACTATTTCCACCTTTCGACAACACGAGGTCCGCGGTCAGTTTCTGTTTGAAGTTACCAATTCCTTGATGAATCCCTCCCAACGCGTTTCCCATAATTCCATGAGTCGTCTTTTCTCGGCTTCCCCGAGCATGGAATGCTAAACGATAATATGCTTACTCATCCGAGACTGAAGCGGGGGAAGAGCGATACAAACCACAATACTGTCACGAGCGAGATGGCCAAGCATCAGGAGGCCTGTTATCTCACTGGCAACAAGGACCTGATACACTGTCAGTGTCATCCACAGACGGAGACAGGCATCGTGTTTACCTGATAAAAATCAAAGGAGAGGCCCATATTCTGAAACATCGCAGGATCATCGGAGCTAAGTGCTACTGGAACGCCGTGATTTAAAAGTATGGGCAAGGGATGCATGGGCATGGAAGCCGTAAGACGCTGTTTCAGGTGCAGTGTGAGTCACAAATGGCGAAACGAATGTTTAATCATTACAAGTATCTCATTCCTAGTGGCAATAATCGGAACCATAGATTTTAGAACGACATCACAACTCACGAGATAGGACAGATCTCCAAGGCTATTCCTTTCTCTCTGCATATCTGCATCAATTTAGGATGCTTCACCAAAGAAAACCTAAAGTGTGCGTGAATGAACCAATATGATACAAGTAGTCTGTTGAATGGTACCCATGCCCTATACGCTTCGTCCCGAGCAGGATTGCATCGTAAAGGTTCTCATCAGCACGCGCACCATCGCCACAAGTTTCTCCGGCGTGGAAAATGAAAGGAATGTCAACATTCATTTCCTTCTGTCGCTGCTTAAAGGCCATCAGTTGGTCCAAGTAATGATGCAAAGGGTGAAGGATATTTTCGTCTCCGACAAGGTCAAACCCTAGGAACGCCGCAACCACTCAAACGTATGCCGCGAGAAGCGAGTGAAAATCCGCACCGATAATTAATTCAGGAAACGTCTGTTTCATCTGTATGCAATCCTCTAGGTGATCTTTCAGCGTATCACCATCACAATCCCGAATAATTGAGTAGATTATCTGAGTGAATCGCACTCAGAACTTTATAAGCACCACTTTGGGAAAAAAAATCAAAACCTTTGCACCAAAGAAATCAGGGTGCTCTTTCTTGAATCGATCGACTACTAGGTTAAATGTCCTCAGCCACTCAACATGCGGGACATTCTCCTCTCCGTCTGAACCAATCATGAATCTGAGGAAAAGTTGCGGTGAAAGGAATTTATGTGTGAAGAAGCAGTGCTGCTCACTTGGGAGTGAAAAGAATCCGTGCCTCGACATATGATATCCCATCCTCAAAAGTCTCTTGAAGAAAGTGTCGGATATACTCTTCCCATATGGGGAAATAATAGACAAGGTTCTAGAGTTATAATTTGCACGTCAGCGCCTTTATTTGAGCGGGAGAAGGACAAAGAAGGACAAACGCGGGTTAGAGTCAAAGCAGAGCGAAATACATCCCAGATCTAATCGGAGTCAGCATGATGTGGCAGGGTTACCCAAGGGCTTGTTCTCACCCTAATATTATTGTTATGAGTGATGTATGCATCGCTTGGATTGATAGACATCTTGCTGATGAGCCATCGATCAAATCCATCGGGCCCTCCCAAAATCGCGTCAAATCTTTCGCGGGCCGTTGCAAGAGGTACCCAAGCACCGGGATGATATGCCGGATCTGTAACTGATGTTACGCTGGTGATCGAATTGGTAGGAATTGGTCTCAATTTTGGCCGAACGAATGCCATATTGGATGAGGTGATCAACTCCGGTGAAGAAATGTGAATGGCTGGGTGGCGCAGTGCGATGTCAAGCAGAGTTCTTGCCCCAACAGTCAAATCAAGGTGAACGTGAAGCAGGGCTCCTTTGGGCATCTGCGGGGATGCGAAAGGGTTTAGTAGTCCGAGCGAGCTGACTGAGGCAGGTGGGATAAACCTTGGAAATGATTCGAAAGAGCTTCGTTTTCTGAATGATGTGCTTGCCTGATATTCCATCAGTCCACGAACACAGCTAGTGGAGGTACAGACCCGTGAGGAACTCCATTCCCGGGAACGGATGCAGGACCTCGTCTTGCTGCATGTCCCATATGGATTCAGCATCGTCGGCACGGATACGGCGGACAATCTGGTCCGCTTGGCTCTCCAAGGTAGTGTTTGAGCGAATATGATCCACACGAAGCGCTCTGTCGGCCTTGATTAGCGCATCGCGCTCTGCCTGGTAGTCTTCGAGGGAAGACATGACCGAGCGCAGCTGGATAAGATGTAAAAGTGACAATCCTGAGAGTCGCCTATGCACAATGCACGTGACTTGTTCAGTCGAAAGGCAACCCGTTGTATGCAACGCATCGGGTCAGCATGTCTTCGGAAGACGAAATGAGTGAGGACGTTCAGGTCTTTACCGAGAGCGAGACGTTCATCTGAAACAGCTGCCTCGCAGACAACTGGGAACAACCCCCAGATGCGCGTCCATCCAATGCCACCAAGCCCCGCGTTCAGCCCCGCAAGAAAACAAAAGCCAGCTCACCGGGGCCGAGCAATGTACCCCAAGAGAAGCCCTCCTCGAAACGCGCGCCAGCCACCCATCTGGACTCTGAGTATGATGACGACGACGGCGCCGTGGTAGATACTGCGACCGCAAAACCAAGGCCAAAGTCCGACAAAACTCGTTCCAAAGCAACTGTCGTCGCGAATAGCCAGCAGGATCAGAAAGGCCAAGAAAAGGCAACAAGTTCAAAATCAACCCAAAAGTTCCCAGCCCCCGCTGACGCAATGGAAGTGGATCAAGGGGAGAGCGAAGTCAATGTGCAGATAACCTCCCATTCTACTACAGTAGGAACGAGTAACACCCACTCTTCCTCTGAGGTGAAAAGTCGAAGGGAGTTGGACCGGTGGAAACAGAAAGCCAAAGATGTGCGTTCTCGTCTCACACCTTTGTTGCTTGGAGTGTAATGACACAGATTACAGTTTGAGGCTCAACGAGACGCATTATCGAAGCAATTGGAAGAGCTTTTCCAAATGCGCAGGACGGAGCCAGAGCAAGTCCTCGAACAACTACAAATACAATACGATGAGCGTGCTAAAAGTATGTTGCAACCTGATGATCCGTTTCGCCTAATGACCGGCCGCAGCGCAGGACGCTCTCGTCAAGGAGCTTACTTCCCAGCTAGCGCGAATTGAGCCACTCTCTCGCACGGGTCAGGCAGTCGCACTTCATTTTCTGACAAGAGAAGCAGCCGACGAGGAAAAACGTGCGGCAGAGCAAGACATATCACGCCTTCAAGAAGTTATCAAGGAAAAGGATGGCGTGATCGACGAAAAAACAAAGCGTATCGCAGAACTAGAACAACTAGGTCAGCGCACTACCATTCTTTTTTGATCTAACACCTACTCGAGATATGACGATAGTCCAGGACGCCATTCGTGAGCGCGATGCTGAAGTCGAGAGATCAAAGGAACTGCTTGCTCGAGCTGCGCCCAAGGGTACTCCGAACTCGCGTTCACACACTAAGCGACCGTTCGGCATGGATGACCCCAAGATGACTGAAGTGATCAAGTTCTACGAAGACATGTCTAACCTTTTGGTCACGAATGTCAAGTTTGAACATACACCAGACTCGGAAGAGCCTGAAGTCGTATTTCACTGCATATACACTTACTACGAAATGACACGTCGAGCCGACGACATTGAAGGAGAACGCATAGGTGAAAAAAGTTTGTATTCAAATACTGTGTGCTGGGCCACTGCTCATCAATGTGACACCTACCGATAGGTATTGTCTTTACTATGCGTATATTCAATGGCTTCGGAGGTCCAAATGGCGAGCCCGCATCCGAAGATGACTTTATACATCGCCGAATCAAATACACTCCCTTACATCTCGACAAAGAACCAGGCACCTTTGTCAAGGGCCTGGAATACATGGGAGACTCGTTCACATTTCCTTGTGCGCAACAGGGGCTGTTCCTCAACTCGCTTCACGAAAGGATAAGAGATGCCGCCAAGGATGCATCTGAATCTGGATCTGATATAGAGGGAATGGAAGTTGGGGATCGTGACTCGCAGCAGTAACATACACTATTGTCAGTTAGTATACCATACTGTGTATTGATTAGTGTTCTCGAGTATTCAAGACTGAACTCTCATCCCAACTTTGCCCCAAGCTTCGATGGCATCTTCGTCCCCGTAATTGTATGCATTTTTCATAGACAGCTCAGCATATCCCGCTTCACACTCCAAGCCTCCAAGGTTGGCGCCAGCACCCACGAGGATATCTACAATATCCTTGTGTCCTTGGCGAGCCGCCTAAAATGCGTCCAGTCTAATCAGCAGAACGCAAGCTACAGCGGAGAATGCACTGACAAAATACAAGGGAGTGTGCCCAAGAGTGTCTCTGAGATGTACGAGTGCGCCAGATCTTAGCAACCAGGTGACACTCTCAGTATTTCCGTGAAGTGCTGCCACATGCAGAGGAGAACGACCAGAACCAGCTTCAAGGCAATTCACAACACCTCCTGGAATAGAAGCTGGTATTATGTCTTCCGCCTCCCATGCAGCCGCGGTAGCCATGCAAAATTTTAAGCTCTCTACGTCATCGCGGGCAGCAGCAAGGTGCATGAGCAAGGGAAGGAGGGCTGCTTCAGTCGATGCTGTCTCGCTCGCAGTACCAGACCACGACGCAGCGGCGTCCTGAGCATCATCCCCCATGGATGGAGAGAAAGTGATCTTTGGTATTTGATGCGCCGAACTTGAATTAGAAAGTCGTATAAATTGTGTCAAAAGTCCTTGAATGCTCGGTAAGACAGGTGCAGCTTTCGGTGGTCCGGTCGGCAGCGGCAGTGGGGGACGAGTGAGTTCACCACGTAGTGGCATGCTGATTAATTCCCTAACTTGATCGATGCTGAGTTCGGGCTTGGATAAGAGATAAGCAAGTTTCGTGAGGGCGCACTATTTATCAAGCTCTCAGCGTTGCAATAAGGTGCAGTTTGAGGGTCATGTTACCTCCGGTGTCATATCCCCACCCGGAACAACACCCACCTTCTGGAGGGTTCTACCAGTCTCGTATGCGTCAGAGACGGAACCCTTCAAACACTGCGTTATCGCAACAATGACGATTCCCGAGTCGCATGCATGACTGAGAGCTGCCATTAGTTCAGACCTCTGTGGTGCATTCCCAGCGCCAAAGGTCTCGAGCACAATACCACGGGTTGGCGGAGCTAGGAATGCACGAAAAGTGGCCTCACTCATTCCCGGAAACAGGCGGAGGGTCGCTGCAATGCAATGAGGGATGAAAAGCGGTAAGCTGGGTTGGTTACTTACCAACGTGAGGACTCATTTCTGCAAACACAGACGACGGTCAGTGAGGCTCATGGAAAAAGATATTTAAGCAACTTTTATAAGCTCTGAAGCGACGCAAGTTTGTTTGCCTCAACACTTCATTCCAGTTCACCACGACATCGATCCCAACTATTTAGAGGGCATGAAAAGATCAGCGAAGAATATAGACCCACGAAATACGGGAGAGACCATTGACTAGGGGAGGAAAATTTGGACTTTGAAAGGCATTCAGATCATAGGAAGATGTTTTTGAGACTCGATTCCCGCGATAGAGGGTGTGGTTGAAGTATAAGCAACACTCTAGAAACGATGAACATAGACTCGTGATCCGAACAATGCAAGAATACCTGGTATAATATAATGTCCTGCAATAGTTAATGCCCCAAGAAGATTATCCACAGCATCGTTTCGAAGCTGGCATAAGGGTATTTGCGCGCCAGTTAGAATCTATGATAGGCAGGGCCTTTGTGAGATTTTTCATCTAGAACAGCTGGAAGGAAAACTGACCACAGTTTTTCCAAGATCTTCGAGCAAGAAGCTCAGCGCGCTGGACGAATAAGACATCGTATCTGTTCCATGAAGCACCACGAACGCATCGAAATCCGTATAGTTGAGCTCTATCTCCGTCGCTACGCGAATCCAGTCTGTGGGAGGTCAGGGGACAGCTCTGTATTGCAAGAATGAAGGCCACATGCACCATTGATCTCAATGTTGCTGCTGTCCATTAAAGGGTCCCACTGACATCCTTGTTTGCCATTGGATTGTCACGTTGACCCTATCACATACCTCGAGAATAGCATAACGGATACGCTTGCCACCACTGAGGCCAGATGCTCCGCTTCTGGGAGTAATCATACTAGGAAGCCTCGCTTGATAAACATCGTCTGCGATCTTTTCGCATTGAATGACATCTATAGGGATGTTCCTCGCGTCGGCAGCAAGGTTCCGGATTCTGCCGATAGGACGCGATGACTTTACCCATAGGGTGGGGTGGGAGACACCGGAAGTGGGTGGAAGATGTGTCTCTGTGGCGGATGGACTAGATCTCCCACTAGTTGACCATTCTCTGTAGCCTTTGACGGAGGCTGCATTTGAAAACAAGGAGTCTTGGAGAGGATCGTGAAAGCGTTTCTGACTTCTGAGGGTTTCTGTGAGGAAAAAGGGTTCAGGAACATACCCCTGGGCGCTAAGGAGCATGCCAATTGTTCCACCAGTGTATATGACAAGCACCCTGGCCTCGTCTGAGGGCTGTGAAGGTTCCATGACAAGGTTTATTCAAACTCCGACAAGGTGTAGGTAGATGATCGGCTCTGGAGATGGTACACTACAACAACTATGCAAGCTATCAGGTCTGTCTTCGAGTCCAAAAAGGCCAATGTACATCTGTTTTGGGGGGATAAGGAGCACCACTGACCAGCGGGACAGGGGACTTGTGCTCTGGTGACCTTCGTCACCGCAGGATATCCGAGATCAATCGATACTGTTCCCATATGTCTGGCCATGCAAAAAGGAGGTGTAGACATCATCGAATTAGGGGTTCCTTTCTCAGACCCAATCGCCGATGGCCCTACCATTCAAGAGACCAACACGGTTTGCCCGATCCCCTCTGCCTGTCTACTTTTGTATTCAAGTATGACCAGATTGCCGTTCACAATGCCATCGATTATGCTACTGTGCTTGGTCAAGTTAGAGAAGCACGCCAACAGGGTCTTACTGTTCCCGTATTGCTCATGGGTTAGTCGCTACTTCCCACTCCAAATTATCACGACATTCAATCCTGCGGCCTGCAGGTTACTACAATCCCATGATCGCTTATGGAGAAGATAAGGCTATTCAGGATGCGAGAGAGGCTGGCGCCAATGGATTTATCATGGTAGACCTCCCGCCTGAGGAAGCCGTCAACTTTAGGGAAAAGTGCCAAAAAGCCGAGTATGTCAACCATCAGCCTTCCCAGGCCTGCACTTGAACGATAATGTCGATTTGTAGCATGTCCTATGTCCCGCTTATCGCTCCCTCGACATCCCTGGGCCGCATTAAATTTCTCGCGTCCATTGCAGATTCTTTCATTTACGTAGTTTCCAGGGTATGTCTGATCTACATTTCGTCGCGTCGTTGACTTTGAACCATCCACAGATGGGTACTACCGGATCATCTGTCCAAGGTAGTATCAATAGCGAGCTCCCTGACATCATCGCCCGTGTCCGAGAGTACACCTCTATTCCTATCGCGGTTGGTTTCGGAGTGGCTACGCGGGCTCACTTTGAGTACGTTCAGAGTGCTGGTGCCGATGGCGTGGTCATTGGAAGTCGTTTGGTCAACATCATCAAGGAAGCATCTTTGGACGTCATGCCACACGCAGTAGAATCGTTCTGCCGTGAATTCAGCCAGGATGAATCTTCTCCACCAGTACGGTCCCCGCCAGCGCCATCGACATCGGCTCCCTCCAACTTGGAGAAGATAACCTCTCAATTCGCAACTTCCCTACCCGCAAGGTTTGGACAGTTTGGGGGGCAATTCGTTCCGGAGGCATTGTTTGATTGCTTGCTTGAACTTGAGGAAGCACACAAATCAGCTCTCAGCGATCCCGAATTCTGGAAGGAGTTCGAAAACCTCTACGGTTACATGAACCGTCCCTCAAAATTGTATTTTGCAGAGTCCCTGACAAAATATGCCGGTGGTGCTCAAATCTGGCTGAAGCGCGAAGATCTGTACGTACGCTTATGGCTGTCTGTCTCTCCTAGCTGACAGCTTACATAGGAACCATACTGGTTCACACAAAATCAACAATGCTATTGGCCAGGCAAGTGGTCCGCTCTAGACGATCATTGTGATGTAAGCTTGACAATACGCAGATCCTTCTCGCCAAACGTCTGGGCAAGAAGCGAATCATTGCAGAGACTGGTGCTGGACAGCACGGTGTTGCAACTGCGACTGTGTGCGCCAGATTCGGATTGCAATGTGTCGTGTACATGGGTGCGGAGGACGTAAGACGCCAGGCATTGAATGTCTTCCGGATGAAAATGCTCGGTGCGACGGTATGTTACCGGTCCCTTAGCCTTGCTGAGTTCCTAGACTGTTCCTTTTCAAGGTTATTCCAGTCGAGTCAGGATCTCGGACACTCAAGGACGCAGTTAACGATGCATTGCGTGATTGGGTAACCAACCTAGCTAACACACATTATCTCGTTGGGTCATGCATTGGACCCCATCCTTTTCCTACCATCGTTCGCGATTTCCAAAAAGTAATAGGGAAGGAAATCAAGTCGCAGCTTTACGAAGTCAAAGGAAAACTTCCCGATGTCGTTGTCGCATGTGTTGGCGGTGGGAGCAATGCGATTGGCTCATTCTATGACTTTATACCCGACAAAGACGTCCAATTGGTTGGCGTGGAAGCTGGTGGCGAAGGTTTGTATTCCGATGTTTTGGCGAATCGCGAACTGACAACAGGGGGCAGGTCTAGATGGTGATCGGCACAGTGCCACGCTTTCCAAAGGAAACCCTGGTGTTCTTCATGGCGTGCGGACGTATATCCTGCAGTCTGACGTTGGTCAGATAGTTGAAACACACTCCATCAGTGCGGGCCTGGATTACCCCGGAGTTGGACCAGAGCACGCTTGGCTGAAGGAATCTGGTCGCGCAGAGTACGTAGTTGCGACAGACGAAGAGGCGTTGAGAGGATTCCGCCTCATCACGCAACTCGAAGGAATTATTCCCGGTTAGTCGATGTCCCATGTCATTGAATGATGGCTAACGGAAGGTTAAGCGCTGGAATCATCGCACGCCATCTGGGAAGGGGTTCGCAGGGCGAAGATGCTCACGAAAGAAACGGATCTAGTTATAGTGAGATCTTTTTGAATCGTTGTGGTCGGCTAAGCTAACTCTTTTTTGCAGTGTTTGTCTGGGAGGGGTGACAAAGATGTTGAGCAGATTTCTGAGTTACTTCCTGGAAAGTGGGCGGATAAGCTGGATTGGCATGTTTGAGTGACCCGTGATCAGAGTGCGGATGAGGGATCTACCAGTAGAAGGGAATTCGAAAGTGTGCTGATGAATATATGTCCAATGTGGTTGCTTTTTATGGAAAGTTAGGGGATCAACACTATATGTGACTCGATCGTATACGGACAGAGGCGAATTCTTTCTTAGATCACCAACTTACGATTTTCGTGCTCGAGTTCTTGGACAATGGCCACAGACCCTTCAGCCGCAGCAAGTCAAAGAGCTGTTGAAAATCTTGCAGCCAAACTTCGGAGACGGTCAGTCTCAGAGTGCTTCTGTTCCAGAGCCCCAAGTTCACCTCTCGGCTCCATAGTCAGGTTGTCGGATCCCGAGAAACGGCGCTGGAAACTATCCTTGTCCTCCGTCAGGTCGTCTCCAAGGCTCGTTTTTCCAACATCGACCAGCTGGTTGAAATAATCCGCTCCGTGGGGCGAAAATTAGTGGATGCCCAGCCCAAAGGTATGTATCGGGTGGAACCTCTCCGTGCGTGCGCCGGATCGAACGTCGACCATCATTTTCCCTGTCAGAGTACACGGTAGGAAATACCGTTCGTAAAGTTTTGCATCACATCCGAGAAGAATATCATACGGCATCCCAAGGGACTACAGCCCCGCCGACCTCGAAACCTACGTTCTCGATCGCAAAGTTTGTTTCCCAAGGACAGCCCCGCAAGCAAGCAACTCCTCAGAAGATTTCCCATGAAGCGCGAGGTACATTGAAAGAAAACAACCCTGACGATCCCGATGCATTTGCTCGGACGCTGAAGCCTGTACTCATGGAGGCTATACAAGACGTCTTTGACGAGCTCGAAACCGTATACGATAACATATCCAAGTATGCAAAAGATCACATACACTCCGAGTACGTTGTTTCTCCGTCGATCTCTTGGGTACACGTCGGGCTCAAATGGCATGTCTCCAGTGAGATCATCCTCACGATCGGGAAGTCAAGTACGGTGGCAGCATTTTTGAAATCAGCTGCTCCCTATCGGAAATACACTGTCATTGTCGCAGAGACCGCTCCATCGTCAGTGTTTCCCCTGTTTCATTCCAGTGCGAATTCCGACCCTTGTCTGGCTGACAGATACAGCGGCCATGAAATGGCTGAGTCACTCTCATCGGCAGGCATATCCACAGTCCTCGTTCCCGATTCTTCAATATATGCCCTTATGTCGCGAATAAACAAGGTCATACTTGGCGCACATGCTATTCTTGCCAATGGCGGGATGTTTGCTATTACTGGATCACTTCTGGCCGCTACAGCCGCTCGCGCACACAGCACGCCGGTCGTCGTTTGTGCAGGACAATTCAAGCTTACCCCTCAATGGAATTTATACCATGAATATGGTGCACTTGATTTCGGAGATCCCAGTAGTGTCCTCGGGTTTGAGGAGGGCGACCTGGTAGATAAAGTGGATGTCATAAATCCATTCTATGATTATGTACGACCAGAGATGATCGATGCATATGTCACAAACGAGTGAGTCTCTTGCGTATCATATTTCTAATTGTATCAACCCTCTCGATTTCCACAGTGGTGATCATCCACCATCGTCAGTTTACCGACTTATCAAGGAAGCTTACGATGACGAGGACTATGAGCTTTAGCCGAGTTGCGGGATGTGAACCTTGCAGTCCTTTGGGATGCTGGTCAACCTTTGCGTGACTACTTTGCTTTGGTGCTCAAAATGTCGAAGAAGGCTTCTTGTGGCAGATCCACAGTGCCGATCCGCTTCATACGACGTTTGCTTTCCTTTTGGTTCTCGAGATGTTTCATTTTGCGTTCGTAATGACCTGTAGGACAATAGTTCAGCGAGGGAACCAGTCCCCACCGAATTAATGCGCACCTCCATACAAACCCGCCGTGACGTCGGCACGCATCGCTTTCAATGTTTCACGAGCGATGATCTTTTTCCCAATGGCTGCCTGGATCGGCACCTCAAACAGCTGACGGGGAATAACCTTGTCTGAATGCAATCGATGTCAGAGTGAGCTAACGAAAAATATGACCACTCACGCAACTTCTTGACCCATTCCCTCCCGACATCTTGCTGTGCAGATCGGTGCACAATCAATGCAAGGGCATCCACTGGTTTTCCGTTAAGGAGAAAGACCATCTAGTTTGGGATGAATCGAGCTGAAATCAACACCTGGTGCATATTATAATCCTCACCTTGGATAAATCGCTCCGCCTATACCCGGCATCTTCATAACTGTGCGCTGTCAGTTCATGCTGGTCTAGAAGACGGAGAATGCAGGTGTTACACACTCGAAACTTGCGTATCCGGAACTCTTGCTCTTCAGTTTGTCGAAGAAGTCGGTAACGATCTCGCTCAAGGGGACTGTGCATGTCAAGATAATGCGAGCGGATTTAGTCACCCCAGCATCTAAGTAACGATGATCCAAGTTTTCCGCGCGGTGTGCAAAACATAGCTCCATCATCGCGCCAAGGTAATCTGAGGAAAGTCTAGCAATGGCAGAAACATAGGACGAATACGGCAAACCTTCGGGAACAATGATCGTTGCCTTGACCACTGGTTCTTGGACCTCTTTGACACCTGACGAAGAGTCTGAAAGATCCGGAAACTCCGTAGGATTGCTAACGATGACGGTCCTATCCTTATACACGACTGTCAAATCTCATCATTAGCTGCTGTATTCTGAGGTGGCAGGAGCAGTTCACCTTTGTAAGGTACGGTAGGAGCGGTAACGATGATGTTTGCGTCGTACTCATCCTCCAGACGTTGGCGAAAGACGTCCATGTGCAAAGTCCCGAGAAACCCGAGACGGCAACCTTGCCCTAATGCAGAGGAGGATTCACGTTGGACCGAGACACTTCGGTCAGTCAGCGTTAGCTGGACATGCACTTATTGAGAGATGGAGCGAAAAGTGCAAGAGACAGCTACGCACACGTTTGACAGATTCTTCGAGTTTGATGAAGTCGTTCGTGTCCACGGGAAAAATACCGGCATAGACCTGAAGACTCTGAGAATTGGATTGCGGAAAGTGGGGTGTGCTTACCATGGCCTTCGCAGGTCGAAAACCTGGCATTGGATCCACTGGTGCACCAACGTGGTAGAGAGTATCTCCGACATGAGCTAGATGTTCACCTGAGCGAGAATTCCAGTAAAAAGAAACAGCTCGCAGACCTTCCGACGATTCTTTCATGTTACAAGCTATATAGCCGACTTGTCCAGGTCGTAAGCTCGCAGTAGGAAGCTCTTCCGGGTACATGACACCAACTTCCTGTACTTCATACTTCTTTCGAGTATGACAAGATGCAATTTTATCACCTGTCGGCAGAGAAGAAAATTAGATATAAGTTTACAAATGTATGTTAACCTGTAGGTACCTTTACGGATCACCCCATTGTGAAGGCTCACGAGTGAAACGACACCTCGATATCGATCATAGCTGAGATAGGTTAATGTTGGCGAATAGAAACACAAGTCAAGTACTCACTGGGAGTCAAATAACAAAGCCTTTAGAGGCTTCTCTTCGGATGCGGATGGAGGAGGTATTCGTTCAACGATGGCACTAAGCACGGCCTCCACACCTTGACCAGTTTTAGCCGAAATCTGTAATACATCAACGGGATCTACACCGAAAGTGGACTGCAATTGTAAAGTGACGCGTTCGGGTTGTGATGCAGGCATATCTATCTGCGTTGACGTCCGTTGAGGGACTTGAATGGCCAATGGGGATGGAATATGCGGACCTTGTTAAGAACAGGAATGATCGTCAGGCCTCTCTCCTTGGCGATGTGAAATACGGAGATGGATTGCGCCTGAACACCTTGCGTGGCGTCTACCAGCAAAAGTGCGCCTTGGCAAGCTGTTAGAGAACGGGAAACCTCCCATGAAAAGTCAACATGTCCCTGGGATGGGATCAGGGAAGGTGTTGGGTACCCTATATGGGAAGCTTACGGGCGTATCGATGAGATTGAGGAGGTACTTCTTCGCATGGAAGGCGTGCACCATACTGATGGAGAGCTGTGAGGCAGCTCGCTGGCGTGCAAAAAGGTATTCACCTTGCTGTCTGAGCCTTGACTACGCGTTGTATGAGCGAACATGGTTTCTCATCGGGTCTGAAGTACCTCACCGGTTATTCCGCGTTCTCGCTCGACTTTGAGTTTGTCTAGGACTTGCTGGTTGGAACCAATGGCTTTCTTTGGAATGGTGCCTGTAAGCTAAACGTGTGTTGGTATAATGACGCGCGGGAAGCTGCGCTCGACTGCACCTCTAGCAGACTGAGCGGAGAGGTAAGGTGAGCATGTCCATGACACGACAAAGGTGACTGACCGATCGGCCAAGGTGGATTTGCCATGGTCTAGAGTGAGTGTAAGTGTACACGAATAGACGGATGAAACGGAGAAGTACCGATGTGGGCAATGATGGAAAAATTCCTGCAGGAACCCATCGTTTCTCGTCTCCGTAATTTGTGTGTAGAAAGACATACCTTATGACGTCGCATGGAAACCCGGCTGTATCAATAGCTTTTTGTACGCATGAGGAGACCGTGAAGCGGCGAGATAGAGGCAGGTACTGTAGTAGGATGCCTTTGCGCCATACCCATACCGGAAGCATCCCAAGCCAAGGTCGAGTCCACTATAGTTGTAAGTACTCAGACGCGAACGCGAATGCGCAATGCGTTCGCGTCCGTGTTTGCACGCGAGGACGAGGGTGACGGGAGGGTAGTAAGGGCAACGCGAGGGCGAGGGCGGCTCGGGTTTGCAAAGTTGAACCACTTGCGGATGGGACGTTGAACACCTCGACGTTACGCTGGACTGTGGGAATGCGTCATCGGGGCAGGCACGCGTACTGAGGGACAAGTGACGCTAAGCGATTATGAGGAGCCTGATTCAATGATTTTTTGCCTGGTTGCAGATTCAAATTTCAGGTAGAAGAAAATACACCGTGACAGTGCAGTACAAAAACAAGTACAAAAACATTCTCTGAAATGTCCACTTGGGTTGGAAAATAACAAGATGCGGGCTGGCAGGGAAGACAAACATGGATCTGAAGTACGGCCCTCACTGTTCGTCCACCAGCTAGTTCGCAATAAGGCGAAGCTCACCGCACAGTCGTAGGATATACCAAAACCAGGTATAGTGAGTTCGGAAATTGCTTCGTAGTACTTTCCTTTGACAGTGTCGGTGTCTTCGACGATGTAGTTCTCGGTGAGAAAATGTTCGGTGGCTGCCTGGTCGCGCGTCTCGCTTTCATAATCTTCGCATTACAAGGCAGGTGCATCGATGATTGCTCGCTTCTTCGACAAAGCATCTCGATAATTCTTTTCGGCCATTTGTTGGTCGTAGGATGGAAGTTGCGGGATAGTCTACCATCACATGAGTAGAAACATTTAAGTTACGTCAAACAGGACACACCAAGAACTTGCTAGCTTCTATCAGTGCATCGTGGAAAGAAGCAAAGGCTGCTAGGCCGCCCTCTGACCTAGGTGTCCCCGAATTCTCCGCTGTCGAAGAGCCCGCCGGCAGGGCAATTGAACTCAGAGAAGAGTATGTGAAACGGTGAATGCCTAGTGCCCAATTGCCGGAATCATTTCTCTGTTGGAGGGCAGAGTCTCATTGGGAGAAAGTTTGATGGCAGGTTTGTGGAATCCTGCGGTGTGGGCCATTGCGAGTTGATTGCAAGAAGAAACCTGATGGTAGGACCTCCGTCACCCAAATAGGAAGATGTGACTTGTCACCCGCTCGCACATAGTACCCTTTGGGAAACGATTGCGTCAACGACCATGTCTCTCCAAGAGGCGTCGGAGACACGCAAGGCACGGCTGGTTGCACTCCGAAACAAAAAGGAAGGACGTGCAGACAATGGGTGCGCTGCACATCGCTCCAACCAGCGCTTGCTAACGCGTGCTGTGAAGTGAATCTGTGCTGCTGAACCGAAACTTTGACCCAGAAACGCGGACGCTGAAGAAGCACACGCAAAATGACGGATTGACCCAAGACACTGTTGAAAAGGACGTTGAAGGTATGGCGGAGAAGATCATTGCGGAGGACGAACAACGCCGAGCCCAGGAGCTTGTGGGTGGTGACACACGCTAGCACGGTGCACGACTGAGCGCTTGCAGGACGTGTTCAACATTGCGCCGAAACGGCCGAACTGGGATCTCAAGAGGGAGACAGAGAAGAAGCTTGCGAGGCTTGAGAGAAAGACGCAGGAGGCGATCCACACGCTGATCAGTGAGTGCGTGGGCCGAAGCACACGGACATTGTAGTATGACACGGATGAGCAGGACAACGACTAGCGGCACAAAAGGGACAGTCAGAGGACGTGGTGGGGGCAATGAATGCACAGGAGCGGGCGTTTGAGGAGGAGGAGGAGGAGGAGGAGTAGCACTGACTGTATTTGGCATGTCTGCGAGTATTTAAAGCGGTGCGACAGCTCAGCACATACGTCCATCAGAATCATGGCCTCAGAGTCTGATCCCGCCCTGCGTCGAGTCCCCTCGCTCGTATCCTATTGTCAGCGTGGTGAGCATCACCCCAAGCCGCCCTCCGCCGCAATCCTCACTCCCCTCTCCAGTCCTCTCAGCCCATGCAGACGGTATGTTCCGCCCTTTCTCACCGCCCTCACCCTCATCGCCCCAACAGCCATAACGTGTCTTGGTGACGACGTACGGTACGATGTTGTTAAACCCGTGCTCGAGTGCTGCTCTGCAGATACCATGCTCCGCTTGGAGCAATCCTCGCCGGTCAGTCCATCCCGCCGTATCACAGCCCCCTCTCTCATCCTCGTTGCAGTATCTCGAGCAAGACACCTCAGGCACGTCGGCCTTGAGCGCCAAAATCGCTTGCTTTCGTCTCTGACTCGATGCCATCAGATCTCTGGCAACTTCTCTGCTTCAAGTCCTACCCTTTACTCGCCGAACAACTCGCACGAAGCGTCGACGAACAACCAGAATCCTGGCGCGATCAATACTTTGTATGTCATCCCCTATCGGCCGAAGAACGCCGTTTCACACATCCGCCCGCAGCTTCTTCGCGAAGCCGAGGCACATCGGCTCGAAGAGGTCGCATCAAGGCTCAGAAATCAGCGCATGGAGGCTGCAGAACGGAAGAAAGAACGAGAGGTCAAATTGACCGACAGATTACCTCCCGCTAGGCGTGCGCGCACTGCATGTAAGCGTTACCTTCTCCTAGTTTTGCACGACTGACACACCTTCCAGGGGGAACGTCTAACCAACCAAAGTCTCTCTTTCAGAAAACAAAGAACGAAGCGACTAAACTCAGAAGGTCCCTGTATACACGGATACCCCCCAAAATACCCCTTGGCAAGGTACACAGCCCCACCACTGCAAGCCCACTCGTGGCTCCATCCACGAAACCTGTCGATAGTCCGATAACCGTCAAAACCGCCTCCGTCAGTCGCCCCTCGGCCTCGATGCCGCAAACGACACCTCGTCGTCCTGTTCAATCCACGAACGCGACAGACCCTGTTTCTCAGAAGGACCTTCCTTCACCATCACAAGCCACTGAGCCTCGTCCCTCCAAACCACCAATACAAAAGAGGGATCCCATGGCATCGTTATTTATGCCAAAGCACCGGGCCCACTCACAGCTCCCCTCTCAAGCAGGAAATAATAATCGCAGTGTGCCTGCTCGGTGACACGACCACGTGTGATGTTGTCGTTGAACATTTTTGAACATACCACAGTAGTAGTATGGCAGTGCCATAATGAGCATCTATCGTCAAGCGTTGGAATTTGTTGTTGTATTCTATGTAGCACCGCAGATTCATGCATCCCTAGTTACAGTATTCCCCCCCTTCTTCGTATCGCTATGATTATGTCGAGAGGCAAGCAGAAATCTAAGTTGTTACGTCTAGAGCATAAGTGTTAACAATATTCTATGGCCTCAACTGACGTTCCAAGTGTTGTGTAGGCCAACGGTGTCGTCTGTCCCGTTCGCACCCGCATTCGAACTTGTCACAGGTCGGCCATCGTAACCATTCAAGCCATTCGTGCCCTTGGTTTCCACAGCTTTAAGGTCAGTCGGAACCGTCCTGTTTTTGACATGGTCAGCTCTCAGCGACTCGACGTGGGTCAAGTATCTTTCATCAACACCCCCTGTAACATATTCGCCGGTAAAGACCGAACAGTCAAAGGTTTCAATCGACGGATTAAGTTGCCGGACAGAGGCGATCAAGTCTGGGAGCTTCTGAAAGATGACAAGATCTGCGCCGATGGCCTCGGCAATTTCTTCGTTCGTTCGACCATATGCGACGAGTTCTGAGCGCGAGGGCATGTCGATGCCATACACGTTGGAATACCTGCGCAGCAGATTCAAAAAGCGGACGATTGCAGAAAAATGGTAGGACCTACCGAATTGGGGGAGAACAACTCGCGACGATGACTTTCTTCGCGCCAACGTCTTTTGCCATCTGGATAATCTCCTTGGAGGTCGTACCTCGCACGATCGAATCTGAAAGAGGCATGTTATCATCATCGTACAGTATGCCTCCCAGAATAGTGAGACGTACCATCAACTAGCAGGACGTTTTTGCCTGCGAACTCGAGAGCCATCGCGTTAAGCTTTTTCCTCACATTCTTCCTCCTGGATGTCATCAGTATGGACTATTCGGTAAAAAGGTTGGCGACGTGCCTCATTTGTTGTCCCGGCATGATGAAAGTTCTGCCAACATACCGGTTTTTGATGAATCCCTCCCGATAAGGAAGCTGGAGCTTTTGAGCCAAGTTCAAGGCAGCGACACGGGACGTATCAGGCACCTAGCATTAACGATCATATGGTAAATCAGATCGTTTGAAGGGACAGGATAGCGAACTGACCGGGATGACAACGTCTACGGTGATGTTCTTCTCTAACAAAATCTTGCTCACTTCTTCCGCGAGCGCATCACCCATGGCCATCCGGCTCCGGTAGACGCTCACGCCATCCAATACGGAATCGGGTCGGGCAAAATAAACGTATTCAAAGATGTCGGGTGCAAAAGTTGCCGGTTCAGTGACAACGCGTCTCGAAACCCCCGAGCGAGTGATAATAACAGCTTCCCCTAAGAGCGGATCAGTATCACGGGACAACAGTGGGGAATTACAGACGTACCAGGTTTGACATCTTGCCAGTCACTGAAACCACCAGCATCGGCCACGATACTCTCGCTTGCGAATAGCCAATCCTTGCCGGTAGCGGTTTTCCGGGATGCCGACCCGACAGGTCGAATCCCATTCGGGTCCCTAAAGGCGATAATTCCGAATCCTGCAATCATCGCAACACAAGCATACGCTCCCTTGCACTGCTTCATCAAGCCTCCGATGGCGGTGAAAATGTCTTCTTCATTGATGCGAAACTTGCCGGTTTGTTGAAGGTTGTCCGCGAAGGTGTTCAAGAGCAGCTCGGAATCGGACGAGGTGTTGATGTGCCGATGTGCTGTGGCGTCCATGTATTGCAATAAAATTGCACTGTCGATAAGATTTCCATTCTGCGGAACAACGCTTAATAAACATGCATCTCTGGCGATCATCGTAAAACATACATGTGCAAGTACGATACCATAGGGTGAGTTAACGTAGAAGGGTTGAGCTTCGGCGTGGTTGGAGCTGCCAGCTGTTGGGTATCGAACTTGAAGAAATCTCAAAGATTAGATGTGAACTACCACTGATCGGGGAGTCTCACCGTGCCCGACGCCCATACCACCGATCAATTTTCCAACAGCCTTTTCATCGAATACATCCCGGACCATTCCATTTGCCTTGCATTGGTACAGACGGCCTTTCGGACCACAGGTGACGATGCCACATGCATCCTGACCGCGGTGCTGTAATAAGGAAAGACCCTCGCAGATCTCGGCAGCCGCGTCGATGGTGGGGTCGTGCAACAATAGACCTAATATGCCGCACACTAGGAGTCGATCAATTTGTGAAGCTGATTAGTTGGAATGAAACGCACTGCCAGGCGAGTCTGTGGGTGAGGTGGAAGGGAAAGGTGTATGAATGTGTGGATGAAGTATCCCTTAAACCGACACTAGACCTGCATTTTTTTTTCGTAAGTGCTGCTCCGAACTGAGGTGGGTCGGGCACGATCGGATAAACTAATCAATATGTTTAACGTAATATCTCCCCCGACGCCATACGCCAACGGTTCATCACAAAAATTTTACCATGTGCAAATCACCGCCCACAAAAAGATGCTAGCTTTCGTTGAAATACGCGGTTGAACGCGGGTTGTATTTTTCAATACTACGATAAGGATATATGGGTTATACGTATGTCTTTGGCGTGTAGTAGATGATGGGCTCCGCCCGGGTAGTAAGTCGTCGATGAGTTGTCCCTCTCTGGGCTCATACTACAGGATAGCAATGAGGCAGAAAAGCGTATGGTCTACAGGCGTGATGTTGCAAGAATGAGCGGAAGGATGAACTTCCGATGCCAGGCGGAATAAAATACAAGCACAAATGACGAACCGCGATCAGAAGACGAGCTGCTTTGGCTTCTCCCAAGCGTACTCCGGGTTACCGAAATGACCGTAGGACGCAGTGCGTAGGTATACAGGCTTCTGGAGGTCAAGCTCGCGGACTGTGCGCAATATATTACAAGATCGAACAGCTAAAGGAAGCATCAAACTCACCCATAACACCAGGTCGGAGATCCCAGTTCTTGCGGATAATCGCAACAAGCTCCTCATTCGACTTCTTGCCAGTGCCATAAGTGTCAACGTAGATAGATAAGGGCTCGGCAACACCAATAGCGTATGAGAGCTGTACGAGAGCACGGCGAGCAAGACCAGCAGCAACAAGGGACTTGGCTAAGATGGTCATCAGCATAGAGCTCATTCAAAGCGGAAAAGTCTCGTACCAATCCAGCGGGCCGTATAGGCAGCCGAGCGATCGACCTTCGAAAAGTCTTTGCCAGAGAAAGCACCTCCACCGTGGGCTCCCCAACCGCCGTACGTGTCAACAATGATTTTGCGGCCAGTCAAACCAGCATCACCCTGGGGACCACCAATAACGAAGCGGCCCGAGGGTTGAATCTGATGCCTATGTAAATATCAAGATAACACGAGCAAGGAGCGGTGCATACGTGGTAGACGGTCCTGTCATCGAGGAGATTGGCAGGAATTACTCCCTTGACAATTTTATCCAAAATTTCTTTCCGAAGCTCTTCCGTTGAAATCTCATCGGCATGTTGCACCGAGATGACAATGGTGTCAACTCGAAGAGGGATCATAGCACCGCCATCGTTCTTGTACTCGATGGTAACTTGGGTCTTGGAGTCAGGTCGCAGCCAGGACAGCAGTCCAGAGCGACGAGCAGCGGCCATTGCTGCATTGAGCTTGTGGGCAAGCATGATCGTCAAGGGCATGTACTCCTCAGTCTCATCGGTAGCATAGCCGAACATGATGCCCTGGTCACCGGCACCATGGTCCTCCAGAGAACCATGATCAAGACCCTGGGCAATATCAGGCGACTGCTGTTCGATGGCCACGAGAATGTTGCACGTCTTGTAATCAAAGCCTTTGGACGAGTCATCGTAGCCGATCCGCTTGATAGTGTTGCGGATGACCTTCTGGTAGTCAATCTGGGCCTTGGTTGAGATCTCACCAAAGACCATGATCATGCCGGTCTTGGAGGCAGTCTCGCAGGCGACCTTTGACCAGGGATCTTGTGCAAGACAAGCATCGAGCTAAGCAGCTGAATAAGAAGGCGATCTCAACATCTGTGACACGGGACACCCACGATAGCATCAGAGACCTGGTCGCAGATCTTGTCTGAGGAACGTTAGAGGTGGACAGTCCGAATGTCGCGTAGAACGCACCAGGGTGACCCTCGCCGACGGACTCGGATGTGAAGAGGAAATGCCCTGGGGTAAGAGACGGGCGTGCAGTACCGTTGGGAGACATTGGGAGCGGTGGGAAGGAAAAGAACAAGGAACGTTCGTGCTCAAAATGTCTCCAAGTTGGCAATTAATAGGATTCAGTAGCTTATCTAATCACATCCATCACGCCATTCATGCTGAAATTTGTATGGCGATATAAACCGCGTGTCATACCGGTCAAGCTGTAAAGTGTATTACCCACTCAGCCTACACCCAAACTTGAAATTACAACAATGCAACCCCGAGGGGATCCGTATTAATCATGGGTCGTTTCTGCTCCTGCTCAATTTTCCTCTCACCGCTCAACCGCGTGGGAGGTCCCGTCCCTACACCAGGACTCTGATTTGAGACGCGAGGGGGGGCAGTCGTGTTTCGTTCATACGGCAAACGAGTAACCGTTAGGTCCGTAGCAAGCGGTCCTGAGTCCACCACATCCCAGGCAGAAGTCAATTGTCTGGGGGAGCGCGAACGTGCAGTGCTCCAGGGATTGTCGGTCGGTAATGCCGACATAGATGTCTTCTGCGGCTTCACGCTGTTCCAAGGATTATACGATGATCCGGAGATGGTGGACAAAGATTGCCCATCGTCAACGTCGCGAGGCTGGAGCTCAGATGACTTTCCGACGTTTTCCTCATCTCCAATTCCTCTCGAGGGAATTTTTACATCCTTCGCAACTCCGTCATATGCTTCTTGCACGGCTGAGAATGCTGCGGTGGCATTCGACGACAACTTTCCCCAAACGGACTTCACTCCGCTGCTAGAGAAGAAATCTGTGGGATTCGAGTTTCGCATGCGACCCTGGGGCGAGAAATTGTTACCCGGTGAGCTCGGCTGTGCCGGGGGCCAAGAAGCCTTTAGAGTCGTCGAAGCCCCCACGCTCGTGAAACCATCGGCAACTCTCTGAGGAAGATCGGGTAGGGACGACCACAACCCCTGAAGACTGGAAGAAAGGCCCTCGGTAGCGGGAGATCTGGAGGATGACAATGAGGGGGAAGGGGATGGCATGATTGAGGGGGGATCAAAGGTTGATAATGGTGGGATTTCCCCACGTGAACTTGCAGCATCGTCGTCGAGACCCTCGACAGAAGCGGAGGTTTCAGACTCGTCTTTGACTTGAGAGATAACGACTCTCCCATTCATTTCCTCGTCCGTGCGACCGTAAAGTTCAAACCAAAAGCGAACGTCTCTGGGATTAGGGAACAGCACTCCCATGTCTACTTTGCCATCTCTGCGAGCTGGGTCATCCAAGGAACTGTCATACAAGGGATTTTTGTGCTTCTCCACTTGTGGTGATGAGTTTAGAAAGTCCCAGAGGCATGCAGTGCGTTCCGACGCGACCATTCCATCCTCTCCGTACCTGCGTTCCCGCTCGCAGTTATACAGAAACGTTCCGAATTGGCAGGAATAAAGATGGTAGTGGATCGTGCGTAGGAAGCACTCATTGAATTCAAATCGTTCAGGAAATTGCCGCAGCAGCTGACGAACACATTCGAGGAATTGATGGAAAGAAGGACTCGTCTCCTTGATATGATGTTGGGACACGAAGCGGCTTTGAACCGAAGCGAGAAAGGCTTGGGCAGCATCGGCACCACCATTGCCATTCGCTGTGTCCGCCAAGGACGTGAAAAACTTTTCAGATGATAGATGACCGCATCGAGACAAGAATCGGTGTCCAAAAGATATCCAGTCCTTTTCGACGAGTATCTGAAAGCCACGCATTGTGCGATAGTGTGGGTCCAAGCAAAGTTGAGCAAGAGCAGATAGTTGAGAGGTCCGATCCCATCCATCGGAACAGTGGATCAGAACATGAGACGAGTTGATATGTATATTTCGGACGATGAGAACCACGGCTTCCATTATATTAGACATATGACGGAGCCAGCCGGATCGGCGCAGCGTTTGGCGGTCCAAGATAGCTAGTTGCTGCGCTTCTCCAGGAAGGTATCCGCTCACGCTGGCAGCCACGGTATCTGCTTCGCGAAGCGCATCTACAACTTTGCCTAACGATTCGCGCATTGCGTGGATATGGTCGATGCCAGAATAGGTCTTCTTTGCGTCTTTGTAATGTTCCATATTTTCTGTGCCGGCGCCTCTCGCAGTGTTTGCAACGGCATTAGCTGTTGGGCGAGCATCTACAATCAAATTTGTGGTGGTTGCACCATAAACCGAGGCGCTTGACAATCGAGATTCCGGAGAATGATGGGTTTGAAAGATAGCCTCCACGAGTTTTTCATCCTGGACAGATCGGTTCTGTTTGATTCCGACCATGGGTTGACTCGAGCGAGTTATACTAGCCTGTGCGTGTGATGTGAGGAATATTGTCTCATGAATAGAACAAAGGTAATTACGTGGTTCGCCCAGTGCAAGTAAGTGAGTGCGGGTATCCTACATTTGCTCCTGTATTTTGATGCATACTGAAGCGTAGAATCACTTATCCGTGTCGGGACTACCAAACGTGCCGGGTAAGTTGGGCTAAACTATAAACCAAAATAAACATTGTCTTGTAGCTGAACAGAAAAAAATACTTTACCTGGTAATCCTTGTTGATGTCGGTAAAGCGCCACGTCTTCGCTCGGGTACCGACACCCATCCGTCCAAACTCCTCCCGCGGAGAGTATATTGACCATCCTCCAACAGAGTCCAGTGGTGGATTTTGGGAATGGAAAAATGCATAGAGCTGATTGACAGAGGCTATTGACTTGTTGGTCACAACACCTGCTGCGGAACGAGCGCAACCTACAGCACACCGTCAACTCTTTGACGCTTTCGAATACGTCGATAGCATCGCGGTCGCTCCCAAAGGATAAAGAGAAGGTCTCGAACGTCCGTGTATGAAAAGTAATCGGACTCCGCCCATGCAAAGTGTGTGGGAGCTGCATGACGAGTGAAATCAATGGATATGGAACCTAGCCTTGGCATCAATATAAAGATGAGCGGTAAGATGAAAGAGAACTCGCCCACATCTCCTCTTTATCCGGATCGTCATAACGAAATATCAGGTGGTGCGCTGTCAGGTGCAGGGAGCCGTAGTGGACGCTCCCTGATTTGCCGCAGAGAACTTTCTCGACCTATGGATTTGCAAGCTTAGCTACAGAGAGGTCCCAATGACCCCGATAAGTCTACACACTTGCCTTGGAGACGCGGATCGCGTCCATGCTGACAACAGCCTTGCAAACTTGAACGCTCAATACCAGAGCTGACAGTGCCACTATAGTGGGTTGGATGTTTGTCGATATTTATGTGCCACTAACCAGGGCAAATGATGCAGACAACAATCAACCCAGTACATACAGTCGACTCTCCCATAACCCATACCCCCTCGGGAAAGGGCCCAGGGTATGGGTTTTCGGAGAGTATGGGGTTTAGAAAGAGTGGCAAGCAACATCTGTAGCATTCGTAGATAGGCTATGATATGTCTAGTAGCAGCTTTCTAGCAACCATGTACCATAAACATGCTATTTACGAGTAAAAAAATTGGTGATTTTTCCATTCTCCATGTTCTGCATTCCGTGAGCTCGTGTCATGCGTCCGAAGGAGCCCAGCATCACCTCCAGCTTCCGTGCAGCTGGGTCATCCATGTCTACAATATACCTCTTCAAGAGCATGCATGCCTGAAGTGCTTGGCTGCATGTTGGACTTGGTTCGCTGGCAGCATCGGGGTCGTCTTTTGTGTCCGAGTCGCCGACTTCGTCACTGCCGCTTTTGCCACCTTCCCGCGCCATCTTTGCGTCCATCACAGCCCCGAAAATGTCTTCATCACTCGCATCGAAGAAGTTGGGAGTCTCTGCTGCAGGGTTGAGGAGTTCGGTGATATCCATATGGTTGGAGCATTGGAATGCACCAGTAATCTCCAAATCATCCAAGGCTGAGTTGACAAGCCTTTCCGCAAGTTCAGTTATGGGATTGACAGGGCCTGGGGTATCCGAGTCAAGAGTGGTGGTAATGAGGGAGGAAATGTGCAAAGAAGGGTGAACTGGATGGTTGCGTGATTCGGACGACTGTGACGAATGAGTGTCGGGCAGAAAGCCAACCTTGCGCCAACAATTTCAGATGGTTGTTGTGTCAACCTCATTCCAAGCTTCATCAGCAAGGCGCATTGCTTTGAGTTGATCGATTGTGAAAAGTGGAGGTCTGGCTAGTAATATCAGAGCAAACCAAGGCTCAGCTGCTGCCTAAGATGGGCATAAACAACTGAGGTGTTTGGGAGTGAAGTGAAGAGACTAAATGGTATGAAATTATGGCACACTCGTACCTTAATAAGTATCAGGGAAAGGAAATTTGAATGAAGACTAAAGTAATATATATGTAAAGGTGGTATTGCTGAGTAATTACTTCAGAAAGTATCAGAACCACCGGAACCACTGGAAGTGCTGGAAGCACTGGAAGTACTGGAAAGCGCAGGAACTTCCGGAAGCCTCAGAAGCGCGGGAACCTTCGGACGCATCGGAAGCGTGGGAAACTCCGGAAAGACGATTCCGGAGTTGGTGGTATTTTGTCATTGATGTTGTAAATCTGAGAAGGAGTGATGCTGGCTTCGTATTGATCAATGGCACAATGAATGAATTTTGCACAGTAATGGGCCTTGAAGCAGTGAATAATCCCTTGGTTATTGGGTTGAATGTGTGCAGTAAGGTTTGGTTCAAAATTCTCGACATGAATGTTCGCGAGAGACTCTGGGACAACGTGGCCTGAAAAATGGTCTTGCAGGAGTAAGATCTTGCGATTCTCATTCTTGAGTTTCTGGTCCCAGTTGAGCAACCACTCTTGGTACATCAGCAAACCAACCCTCACCTGGCCAGAGCTGGACTGGACTAGACAGAGATCCAGCCCTTCTAGCTCTTCTAGCAAGGTACCTAATTGGATAGCTTTGTCCAGTAGCCCCCAGACTGTTCCAGACTGTCCCAGCTCATCCCAGTTCACTCCTATTACATTTAAAACAAATATTAATCTTATAGATCATTTGATAAGCAGCTTACTAAGTAGACTAGTATAATGCTTATGTCATACAATGGCTATACAACTATTTCCTAATTATATATGTTACTACATATAGTAGGTCCCCCACCATGCCACTAACCTAACAGTACTGTGCTTAACAACTAAGATACATAAGACAATATATAATATTTTCAAAGTCTTGAAACCACACATACTAGTATTAATCAAAATGTCCTTATAACCCAATCAACACTTTGGTTAGCCTTTATTGTTACATTTATTGTACACTTCCTTACTAACCTATCTT
>JBBPNP010000185.1:0-49815 GCA_038090955.1 Xerocomellus intermedius
CCTCCCCGGCCACGTCAGAGGCTACTCCCTCATGGTCGCCGGCCAGCGCACCGGAAAGACCTCCTTTCTCCGTCTCCTCCTCGACACCAGCGACATCTCCCCAACCGCCTCCAAGGACCAGCTCGCCTCCGTCGCAAAGTTCGTCCAGGGCTGCAGCGGCCACACTTCCCACATTCGCTCCGCCTCCATCAACATCGACCTCGCCCTCGACCCAAACACCCCTCCTCTCCTTCTTGCTCTCACCCTCATCGACACCCCCTCCCTCGACTTTGCCGACGACCATGCCGCCGAGCGGACCATCCAGGATATCATCCGCCAGGTCGACGCCCGCTTCGCAGACGGCATCGAGGACGTCAGTGTGTTTCATATTCTCAACCTTCCTCTCCCTCACTCTTCCCTCTAGGATTGGAAGGCACAGACAGGGGACCACAACATCCACCTGTGCGTTCCCTCGACATGGGCGCTTAAGCCCCGTATCTCACAGCGCTGACCCACCATCAGGTGTATATACTTTTTGGATCCCGACATGATCGTCCCCCCTTCCGTCCCTGGCCCTCCCGTCCCCCTTGTCTCCAGGGCTCGCACCAACAGCTTCTCCCATACTGACGCCGAGCCCGTCATTCTTGAGCCCCCGGTGACCACGAATCCCATCCTCTGCCGTCCAACCCTTCCCGCAGTGGAAATCAACACGATCAGAAGGCTGTCTGCCCGCGTCAACGTGCTTCCCGTGATTGCACGCGCGGACACGTTGACAAACGACCGTCTAACAGCTGTCAAGATGGCCGTACGCCGAGATCTCGCGGAAGCCGGAATTGGCTTCGGGATCTTCGATATGGACACGCACCCGCACTATCAGCACCGTAAAGACGTGGCCGAGTCTGGGCTCCCTATCAAAAGTGAAGTGGTCAATGGCTATGGCACCCACACGACCAGATCTTCTCCCGGTCAGCCGTCTCCCCCAACCTCGCCCGCGACCCCTTCCTCCTTGCGTCTTCCTTATGCACTCATCTCCCCCGAAATATATTCGCATAGCGACGGCGTCACTCGTCTGCCCCTCTCGCGTCATGAATTAGTCCAGCAGTACACCCCGTCACCCCATCAACCATGCTCTTCCAAGCTCGCTCGTGGCAAGTTCACACGGAGCTACCGGTGGGGATCTATGGACGTGCTCGATCCCAATCAGTGTGACTTTCTGCAGTTACGACATGCCGTCTTCCACCACATGGAGGTCAGTGACACTGCCGGTCCCTCCCTTGTCAAAATTGACGTCGTGACGGATAGACACTGCAGAAATACACCCGGGAGTATCTTTTCGACAAATTCAGGAATGAGATACGCATTCAGCACCATTCTGCCAATCATCTCCACACACACCAGATACAACAGAACATGGTTCCACGCGCCCAACTTGCAGCTCTGTCCCACGCACCACGGCCCGTCCTGAGTATCGAGACGTGTGGACACGGGGCTGTTCGGAACCCTTCTTTGTCTATTCCCCGAGAAGTTCCGCCAGGGACAGACGTGCGTGCCATGCCTATCTCGCGGACCATGGGTGATGGTCCGGCTGTTCTTCCCAACCATGTCAAGACCACTGGTAGTAAGTTGCATCTCACCCTTATTCGACAACGCAATTAAGCACGTTCACTAGGGTCTTCGAAAGTCAGGACGAAGAAAATTACCGTTGCATGCAATTTTTGCCGCTGTGCGTCGCAGAAGCTCTTCTGGACGATGATTGGGACTGAACCGATCGTATCATAGCTCGTAAACTTAAATGCGATGGCGGCCGGCCGTCCTGCGGTCAGTGTATCAAGCGGTCCAACCCCTGTGATTACATGCCGCAGACCAGCAAGCGGCGCAACTCTCACAGACGCAAGGAAGACGAGAGCGAGTCCGAAGGCAGCGCGGAGGAGAGATCGGCGGATGAGCACGATCCGTCGGTCTCCCCCGAGATGCCTTCCCAACCGTTGTCGCGGAGGAGCTCCAACGTCGAGAAGCGTCCGGTTTTGGAGGGTTTCTCACAGGCTGTGGCTGGACCTTCTGAGCCCCGGGAGCCACTCCCCGCCATCACGCCGCTCGTCCGGCCGAAACACGCCCCTTCTGGACCCCCGGCTTCCGATGGACGACCCCTATTCAGAGATAACGAACTGCCGCATATCGCCACACTCGCGCTTCCTGAAAGTTCGCCGGCAGCAACGATGACGGCGCCCCCGCTCCCGCCGATCAGACCGGCGTCAGAGCAGCAAGCTGCTCAAAGGAAGCGTGCGTCCACAGTACCAGGAAGAACCCCCCGTCAAACCACGAGCGCAGGGCCCAAGGTAGTTGCCTGTAACTTCTGCCGAGGTGAGATGCCCGACAGAGTCGAATGTGCGTGAGCTAATGACATTTATAGCGCGGAAAACCAAATGTGATGGTGCTCATCCGGCGTGTTCGAGCTGTGCACGGCGTTCGCTCCCGTGCAACTACAACCACGACAGCAACAACAATGGCGCGAACAAAAAGGGCTCCCGACGTGCCTCCCTATCATCAAAAGTCCCACCACATGTCATGCCCCCTTCGGTACATTCACCTCCCACTCAGTCACCCCCGGCTTCTACCTTACTCGGCGACGTACGTTATCAGAACGGCATTCCTTTGGAAGACACACCCGGGGAATCCATGGATGTTGACCTGAAAAGAAAAATTGACGACATCGAGCCTTCCCAGATCCAAAAGAGAATGAGGGTGGACGAATCCACCGGTCGGATTATACCCTGAAAGAACACTTGTATCACACATTTCTCGGAGGTTCAGGCTACCCCGCGAGTCTTATCGCCCCCGTGCATCCCATGTCATATCTTCCATCCAGGTATGGACTGTAGAAGCATTGATTCGTTCATGCTCACTCCGTGGAAGCTTGCTCTCACATCACTCGGAAGTCGTCCAATCGTCGTTTTGGGTTATCTCGTTTTCGCAGTCGGACCGCCTTGTACTGTACTTTTCTGTCTCGGGTTCTGAAGTGACTCAACTTTATTTTCACTGTTTTTTTTTTTTTTCAACCACAGCTATCGACCATCTTCTGTATGTATGTTTGGAAAATGAAGTTTACAAGACAGCGAAACGCGTTTGAGTGGATAAGTCGCATCCGTTGCCATGTCGAAAGGGGTACCTTAATTTTATGTGGCGGTTTGACCGCGTCTCTTTCTTCGTTTGCGTAGTTGAGAGCGGCCTTCTCCTACCAAGAATTCTGTACATCTCATCTCATCCTATCCAGCAGGTGGCGAACGTTCTTTACTTGTTTCCTTGTCCAATCCTTCCACACTCATTGTTCATTTGTGTACCAACTCGCCGAGTAGGCCATGTTTTCGTTCCGGAAGCGGCCCAGAGCCAACAGCACAAGCAGCGACGGCGCTCCGCTGAAAACGTCCCCGTCGCTGCCAGAGCTCAATCCGCAAGGTATTCCATGGCCAGAGAATCTGGTGGATGTCTCAGTCTTGCGCGAAACCCCCCCAATCCCGGAGCCACCCCCATACCAAGGTGCGGTCAGAAGCTCTCTCCACTCCCTCGACCATGCCCCCATTCCTTTCCATAAACCATTTCGGGTTCACTCAGGTCAATCGCCCGAGACACCAAACGCGAAAGCTAGCAAAATTTCTTCTTTGTATATGTCGCCTCATCCCCCTTCTGCATTCGAGACTTGGAGAAGTCCATCCAGTGCTGGCACTACGACTCGTCGAACCCAACGCAGGAATCGTACTTCGCCAGCTTTCAATCTTATGGTTCGTTCCCTCTCTCCAACGTTTTTCATTGCTCAAACGCATGTCAGGTTGTCGGTTCCCGTGGCACCGGCAAAACATCACTTTTGCGCCTCTTACTCGACACGGCCGATATTTCTCCTGTCGCCACCGGGGATCAACGCGTTGCCCTAGATTGTTTCTTGAAAGGCGGACTCAAACGCACGCAAACTATCAATACCGCATGTATTGAAATATGCGAATCCCGGCATGACCGCGTACTTTTGACGGTCATTGACACCCCGGGACTAGAGTTCACCCCGGGAAAAGAATTGAGCGTTGAACGTCAAGTTACCAATATCATCAAATACATCGACGAACAATATGCCGCCACCATGAATGAGGTCTGTACGCTTGAACTGTCGTGAATTACCCTCAAACTGAACTCTGTTCAGGAATCCAAAGTGGTCAGGCAGAGCAGAGGGGATCAACATGTGCATCTGTAAGTCAAACTGATCACTCTCAGTTTTTGCGCGTCTGACCATTCCCAGATGCATATTTATGGTCGATCCCACTTTGACAAGGAGCGTTACTCGTGGGCAGTTCGTACATGAGAGGTCCGTTTCCGAAACCACGGTTTCTCTATCTCCGGCAGTCGATCAGCCCGACGAGTATTCCGCTGATGTTATGATGTCACCCGCCGAACTGCGCGTGATCACTCGCCTCTCGGCCCGTGTCAATGTACTTCCCGTTATCGCCAAAACAGATTCCCTCACGGACGAAAGCCTGTCCGCAGTGAAGACAGCTGTGCGCGAAGGGTTACGGCACGCCGGTCTGGGTTTTGGCGTGTTTTCCACTCCGAGGCCTAGGGAAGCGCCCCATTCACAGTCACCCTCCCAAGCAGAGGTTACGAACGGTTTTCACAACGGAACCAATGGTGCAGCCCATCACGCTGAAAATAACAACTCTCACGGCGTCACTGATGGTGACTCCGAAAAGGAGAGAGTTTCGCGTACCGTGGTCACACTGAAAGGGGGGACCCGCGCGTCCCGCTCCCGCTCCCGATCACGCCGGGACCTCTCGTCTATCGCAAACGACGAAAGGGAGCCTCAGTACCCTGACGAGACCGAGGAAGAAACTGTCGCAAACATCCGTTTCTTAGCCCAAACTGTAACAAAGGTTAACCTCGACACCTTGCTCCCGTTCGCCCTCATCGCTCCAGAACCTTTGAGTTCCCCGCGACCTCAGAGGCTGCGTTCCGCAACCGCCGATTCAAAGTATTCGCTCAACCACGAGGACGCAGATGGAACCTCGAGTTCTGTCGAAACGGCTACGACCCCAGACATCCCCATGGGATCTCGCAAATCAACCGTACCCACCATCCCCCCAGAGAGTCTCAGAGGCGTGTTCACGAGGAAGTTCCGGTGGGGGACTGTTGACGTACTCAACCCTGAACACTGCGATTTCGCTGCGCTTCGAACGGCTATTCTGCTAACGCACATGAAGGTCTGTGTGCACCATTTTACGTGGCAGTTATTCCATTCCAGGATATAATACTCATACGCTTGATCAAAATGGCAGGTTCTCAAGGTCCATACCCGCGAGGTTCTGTATGAGAAATACAGAACTGAGAAGCTTCTCGCAAAACGTGCCACTCGGAGCATAGGTCCAGAGGAAGCGAAACGTCTTTTTGAAGGTAGGTTACTCCGTGCTTTCCTGATGGGAAATGCGTGTTGATGCACCCATTCAGATCTCGGGTTGTAGCATATATTTAGTGCCTCCTCCTGAACTGTCGTGTTCTTGCTTATCACCCCCTTTTCGTGTATCTCTTGCCGATTCACGCTTTTGATCCGATACCTTTCCGTCCTTCTCGTTTATTATAGCCCTATATGTGATTATACCTGTGCCAGCTGGCCTAGTAAAGATCCTTGGTTTTTTTCTTGCTTTACTTATGCGCATTGGATTGCATACCAAATTGCGTACTTGTAACACGTTCGATCGATATATCTTGCTTCTCGAAGCCTTATCTTAAGGAAGTCTACATTCACAAGATCCGGAAGAAAGTACAGGCACGAGGACGTCTACCCAAAGGGGGATACTAATCAGACGTGTCTCATGCACACTGGCGAGCAAGTCGATCGATCTCTTCCTCTGTCATGCCATCCAATCGATGCAAGAGGTAGTCGACCTTGGGATATACCGTTAATTGATGTGATCATGAGATCGATGTTATCAACGTACCTCGACTTCCTTGGTAAGGGGTATGATATAATTTTCATACAACTCCACGACCCCGTCTACATCTATCTTGGCAGTACCACCCACATGGGAATTGGCGATGGCATCGCCATCGGGATTGAACTCCTGTGCATACGTGGATGCCTTTTTGCGTAGACGCAAGAGCAACTTCCGCTCCACCTCTGGTTTCGTTATCAGTGCTTCAAGGGCTTGCCTGTTTGGCTTGAGAATGTGAGGAATGAATGCGGCAGGGTCAGCCGAGAATTTCGATTCCGATACGAATTTCCCTGAATGAACGTCAGCCACCTTGTCGTGACGAGGACACAAGGCTGGAGAGATACCGTAATGGACACGCTTGCTGATGGCTTGAAGAACCTCGACGTCGATGGTGGCGGTACTGCCATAGTTACCATCGTCCTCGTGTTTGTCGTCACCGACGATGCCATTGGAACATTTGGAATCAGAGAGGGCCAAGGTGGCACGTCTGGTGATGCGTGGAACGATGTCGCGCGTGTAAAAGTCAAGTATGGTGTTGTTTACGTTGATATCGTTCGCATAAAGGATTTTTGGGAAGACGAGCGGTGACAGAACGGGTGCGGGAAGATCGCTCGTAAACGGATATTCGTCGGGACTGTGCAAGTTGTATGATCCGGGCTGGGAAAAAGGACGATATAGTGACGATGCCGTACCTGGTGTATCTGCGCGCTTTGGCTGTGGGTAACGAGGGTGAGGGCTATGTTTAGCACTGGGAAGGAAGACAAACCATGGAATGTTTCAATCTCTTTCAAGAACCACTCTAGCCAGCTGCCGTCGAAACCCAGATCTTTGAGTTCGGGGAAAGCGCCGCGGATGTACACCCGCGGATTGGGCGCGAATTGGGCGCGCTCGATCAGATCAAAAATGATGGTATCTTCGAGCCGAACTAGGACAGATCGGATACGTTCTAGAGAAAGGGGGTCTTGCTCGAGCATGAAATTTTGAGACAGCATGTTGGCGTGTGTACGGCGGGTACGTCGTGGTTGGGTGAAGGGGGCTACACGGCAGCGGGGTTGTAGCGAGGGAGTTTATAAGGCGGGGCTGGGTCTTGGATGCAGTGTTTCTGCTACGCGATCGCACAGGGAACTAGTGATGCTATGGGCGGACTAACTTGTTTTTTTTTGAGTCCCATTGACGATGAAGGGGAAATGGCAGAGCCAGAACGGTTTACTTGCCACCGTCACCGAGAGACACTGCAACACAAACATACCTGCAGCGATCCTCAAACTTCCTTGCGGATGCACAGCAACTTGAAGCCACGAAGCTGACACATGCAGTTTACATCCTCAATGCGGTGTGCTTTGTAACTGGTTCACGCCGTTCAATTTGGCGGTGACATTGGCTATTCCGTGAAGATCACATTATATGTAGAGAGTCAATTCCCCCTGCCTCGAGTCGAGTCGCCGCTAACATAGTTCTGGTTAGGTTCAGCCCGAAACCATCACTCCAATAGAGAAGTGGGTTTTGGTCATCGGATACCCTCAGGGAGTAGACCAAAACGTCTGGTGGTGTGTGAGGATACTACTGTCAGGCGCGTACATCACGGAGATAAGACAAGAGGATATCAGCCGATTGAACAGCCGAGGGCTGGGAGCTGGGAGTACTGGTAGAAGCGAGCTATCCATCTCCATCTTCAAGTTTACGACCTTAGCCTGCGCGTTGGTGATATTACACCAGTAACCCGACTCACGAGTCCAACGCGGCAAGGTCAGAGACAGTCAAAGTGCACGCGTTGGAGCGGATAAGTGAAAGACGCACTTCTCCCGGTTTGTTCCGAACCGTTGGGGATTCGATATCTACCATCTTTAGTCAAGCGATTACCTTGCGCATTCTATTACATCGTACCTGACAAGTCCAACGCAGCAGGATCAGACGTGGTCAAAGTGCACACGTTCGAGCGGATAAGTACTTAAACACGCACTTTAGTAATGGGGAGCGCAGCCATGGTAAAAACTACCATTTTGTTCCGAATGGGTCAATGATACTAACCGTGCGCACCTTTGTTTGATATGCAGTCTGGAACATAACCCGGATCGCAACTCACAAAATGGCACTAACACTGGTCGAATCTGTACGGAGGCCTGCGAGTTTCACTCGATGATGCCCAGTGAAACAATCATACTCGACCTTTCTATTTGCGTCCAGGAACGGCCAAAATGAAGGGTAAGTTGAGGGTGATGCGGCGTACGGCAGCCTCGCCTACTTAAGCGCGCAAGCACTCAGGGGCCGATCAGCAGGGGCTGGCATTTGTCAAGTTACATGCTGCTTTGGCTGCACTTTTGCCAGATCAAAATGAGCGTAAGTTTGTCTCAAAAAAGGGTAAAAACAATGTCGGCGGTGGATCGCTCCAGCTTACACAGCTGAATGCGAGGAACAGTATAAATTTTTTGAAACTGTCCTGTCACTCCACAACTCCATCATGGCTCCCCCCGCAGCAACACTCCCCAACACTGTCGACCTCTACCCCATAACCCCTATCAAAAAGAATGCCTCTGTTGTAGAAACGAACCAATATGATGTTTGCGAGGACTATGAAGGGAACTATCGCTTCGCTCCGATTGAGGAGGCCCAAGTTTCGAGGGCCATGATCAAACGGTTCGAGATTCTTGATCATCATTGTATGAAATGTATGCATCTTACCCGGTTGCACATAGCTACTTCAACATGATGTATGAACGAGCTGTGTCGGACGTGGTTATCGTTGGTGCTGGAAGTGCTGGCTTGTCCTGTGCTTACCATCTTGCAACGAGCCGACCAGGCATCAAAATTACCATCCTGGAAGCCAACGTTGCTCCAGGTGGTGGGGCTTGGCTTGGCGGCCAACTGATGACACCAATGGTGAGCATATATTTCTCCGTAGACTCACAATGTTATATTCTTTACGTTCCGATAGGTCGTCCGCAAGCCGGCGGATAGGTTCTTACAGGAAATTGGAGTCCCATATGAAGACGAAGGTGCTTTCGTGGTTGTCAAACATGCTGCTCTCTTCACTTCAACGGTTTTGTCTCGGGTCTTGGCCCTTCCCAATGTCGTGATGATGAACGCAACCGCAGTAGAGGATCTCATCATCCGCACAGATTTCCAGGGCCGCCAGCGCGTCTCAGGAGTTGTAACCAACTGGACGCTTGTCTCACTTAACCACGATACGCAATCCTGCATGGACCCCAACACGATCACCGCACCTGTAGTGATTTCTGCAACTGGTCATGATGGTCCTATGGGTGCATTCTCAGCCAAGCGATTGGTCAGTGCCGGCTTGTTGAAGGAACTCGGTAACATGAGAGGCTTGGACATGAATCGTGCTGAGCCTGCTATCGTCAATGGCACACGTGAGGTGACTCCTGGACTTATCATGACGGGTGAGTGGGTATTGTAAACTTTAGATCGTACTCTGACACCTGGATCGACAGGTATGGAATTGTCGGAGCATGATGGTTCGAATCGTATGGGGCCTACCTTTGGGGCAATGATGGCGAGTGGTATCAAAGCCGCGAAAGAAGCAATCAAAATTCTCGACACTGCACGAATTGTCGATGGCAAAGTTGTTGCGATGCACTGAGGAATATCGATCATGTAGCTTTGTACTAGTAGCCCAAGTTGTTGTACAGCGTTATGTAATTGACTTGTAGTGCTTATCATCACCTTCCATCTAATTTTTTCATGTTGCCTCCCGCAGAGAATGCAAAGGAGCATGCACGCGCTCTGGTTCATGTCAAAGATGGCATCGAGGCAGAGATAAATCTCCAGCTCTCCATACTCAGAGAAAACAACTGTGATATGACAACCCCCCTCGTCGATTCCGAAGGCTTTCCACGCGCCGACTTGGACGTTTATGCAATTCGCTCTGCTCGGGCTCGCATAGTCGTGTTGAGGAACGATCTCAAGCATACCATGGACGAGATCGAGAAAGCATTGCAAAAGGTCTATGATCCTTCCCTTGCACCGCCTGCCGCTTCACTGGCACCCCCAGCACCTGTCGATGCGTCACCGACATCCATCACGTATACAGAAGAAAGCCTGTCCCCTTTTGCGAAAGTAGACGGCGTCGCACCCGGGAGTCCCGCTGCACATGCGGTATGCCCATTCCCCCGCTCTGTATGCCAAGTCACTTTACTCGACGCATAAAAATAGGGGCTTCGTCGCGAAGATCTCATCATAAAGTTTGGTCATTTGACAACCGCCTCGTTCTCAGCTTCTTCTCTGGAACCTCTGGCTGACCTCGTTGGCCGCAGTGAAAACGTACGCTAGTCAGTGATTGTCCACACGATGGTATTGAGCCGGTGCATCATAGCGCGAATTGCGTATACAAGTACTTCGCGATGGACAGGAATTATCGTTGCAATTTACCCCTCGAGGGGGCTGGGGTGGCCGAGGGCTACTTGGGTGCGGTTATTTTCGATCACCGTGGGTTCGCGTACTGATTTCTGCACAAGCTGCCACATAATTCCTTACAGCGCATCATAAGCTATTTTCCGTGGGTGTACGAGAAAACTGGAAACTGCGTAGATTACGCCGCAGATGTGGTTTTCCAGTTATAGTAGGTAGAATGACGAATTACAGGATGTACTCAGCACAAGGGTTTCGAGACCAATCTCTTCTCTTGGCTCGTCTGCTTCTATGGTGCTGCTCAAGGTTGCCACCATGCATCCCCCAACACATCTGCATTTACCTCTAAGGGAGTTAAATTTTTACGTGTGAGGTGTTCTACGCCCGCGTATTGAACCAAGGTTCCTATCAGAGGTCTTTCCCCTCCACTAGCTATGTCAGTGTACTCGACAATAGACACACCAGTGTTCAGGCAATATCCGATTTGAACACCTTCGCGACAAGTCACCGCACCCTTTGCCTGCAGTGCCGTAAGGAGAGTCAGGACCCAACCTCCATGAGAGACAACGAGGATATTATGAGGCTGTTCCACGGGGACACCTTCTTTGACCGTGGATATCATGTAATTCTCGACGGATCTCGTATACCAAGTCAGACACCTCGCAGCAAATTCGGGCATTGTTTCTGTAGAGGGCGCCAGTTTGTCAGATCCCGGGATTTCGCCCTGCGATTCGTCTTGATAATACTGTGGGGAGACGCGGCAATCGAGTATATGATGAGCTCGAGCAGCGTGGTGGCACACAGTTTGCTTACTCGCTCCCGGATTGACGCGTCCTTCTCTAGAACACAATCAGATTGGTATTGAAGAATACACTCTGCGGTCTGGGAGCAATCTACCAAGTTCTTTAATATGGATGAGGGTATGTTCTTACCTTCAATGCCCTTTCGAGATCACTGCTGAACGCTCTTACAAACGGTACGTCCTTGAGCGCTTCGCCTACCAACATCGATTGCTCTAGCCCGGTTTCGTTGAGTGAGACATCCGAGTGACCCTGTAACCTCCGCGTTCTGTTCCAATCGGTTTCACCATGTCGCACGACATAAATGCGAAACTTTACTGACTCCATCGGAACAGATCAGCGGAGACACTCCACGCAGTGGGATCTGGGAACCACCTCGCTCATCATGAGAACATGATCTGAGTTGCAACTCCGACGATCTTGAGAGGACGCATATATATTTAAGCTCCGAACGTCTCTAATTTTGGAAGCGCTCGACGTTCTCAAATGGACTGTCACAAGTATGTTCCACGATGCTCGTCGTGTCGTTTGTAAGCACAACCAACTGGCCATCTGTTCGCTGACATGTTGTACTCGATACCAGATCAGACACGGAGAGTCTCTCGACAACCTCGTGAGTGGCATCATACTTGGCCATACATTCGACGCTGATCTTCGTGCACAGAAATCGATCTGGGCAGGCCACACGCAGCGTGACCCACTAACGTCGGGGAAGTAGAGGCGAGATCCTCGTGGGATGACCATCGATCGTTTGAAAAGCAGCTTTGACGGCTTTCAGGGGCAGGAATCGAGGATCTTAGTTCTTTGACATGAATCAATTCTCGATTGAGCATTTTGTGGCTGGGAAAGAAAACTGACATCCACAAAAGTGCTAGTGGTTGGGTCATTGGCATTGCACACAAGATCCAAGGCGAGTACGGAGCTTGTACCTTCTCAGATCGTCTCTACTACAACATCGCGGATAGACCTGTCCATGTATAATCTGAGTGCAAACTAATTATCGGCGCGGAAGGGGTGGCATGCTCGCTGAGAGGCACGAACGCCTCGAACACAAGTCATGATTTGGCCGCATCAGCGGCAAGGAAACCTACCTACTGGTGATAACTTCCGTACCAAAACGCACGAAGTCGGGTTCAATCTCGTTTTGCTACCCTGGATATGCGTAGTTGGGGATGGTGACTCAGATACAGCTACACCACACGGACTCGACGACGTACCAACTGAAATCCGTCTTCTACCCGCATGATATCTTCATACAAAACGATCTCCTCGCCAGGTGAGAACACAACGGACCTATATCAGAGTCATGGGTCCGAGTGTGCGAATTATAACGTTTTGTCGCATGGCTACATCCAAGTGACCTGATCACCTTTGACAAACTTGGATGCACGATACGAAATGAATAGCCAGTGCGCATTCAGGCCCAGAGGTTAGTATGATATAGATACAACGCCGTAGCACACGGACGATGAAGATCGCATGATCAAGAACGAATAATAGTCCGCTATTCTACTCCAAAACCTTCCGTTTCCCTGGTTCGAGAATTAGTATATAATCCCGCGTGGGCAGTGAGATTCGACGTACTCAATAGCATATGTTAGTTTCCTCTCCAAACTCTCGTAATCTTCGTAAGGGGGGAGTTCGATCCTATTAAAGCATGTGTGACTCCGAGGCAGCTGTGAAGGGTCCCCAGACTTGTCGATCGTAAATCTCCTGGGCCCATCCGACCCTTGAAGATCCTTGAAACCATTGACAGGAACTCGTGAAGTCCCAGTTGCAAACTGCAGCAGACGAGCCTTGCGCTCAGTCGGCCAGCTCCGGATGCATTGCCAAAACCACTCGATAACCTGGTCTGTCTTCTCGTAGCCGCGGTAGTCGGTGTACGAGATCCAATCATCCCTGTGGCCAGTCAGATCAGTCATCTCGGCTTTTTGTCACAATCTGGCAAGAAACGTACGTGTCGATCTCGGACATGCCACCGATCAATAGCTCTAACTCCCGTTCATCAAACACGTCAATCAATTCCGAAGGGATGAGCTCCCTAAATCCTTCTAGGAGTGCAGTTGCTTGTTCTCTTATTCTGGTCTTGGTGCGGTACTCAACGACAGCTTCGACATACTCCTTTTTGTTCTCTTCGGTGACGGCTATGTTGGCTCCGCTAGGCTTAAGCTCTACTTCAATGATTTCTCCAAATCGGTCCTCGATTACCGAAAAAGTCTCGTCGAGGACATCAGTAATGTCGTTCTTCCTGGTGTTCAGATGGTAGTTAGTCAGCGCCATGGGGATAGAGAATGGTATTTACAGCATCCATACTAAACTCCGATGTAGATCTGCGTCAACGGCTTCCAAGTCCGAAAGAGACGTTTTTTTGCCCAGAATCATCTTGTAGAAGCTTGAAACGAAATAAGCGTCTAAGAACCGTCTATGGAATATCGCCAATCCCATGATCCTGCCAATGAACTTGAAGTAAGTCAGGTGCTCAGGGTTAATCCCCGACATCCAGTTGATCTGAAGTGTGTAATTGTCGTGTGCGGAATATTGGAAGAGCCCGTACGACGGATCGAAGATTTCATGAGAAATCAGGAAGAACCATTCCCTGATGGAGAAATTAGTGATGAGCCAGGAATATGCCATTTGTCATACCTGGAGACTCCTCCGTAGTCCAGGCCATCTTCACCCTCAAACCTAATAACCAACCTCTTCTTCACGTCATCACCACGCATCTTCATGACCGCAGCAAAGCTGTCCTCCAGGACCCGATTTCGCCGCAGCTTGAGTTCACATTTGCCCTCCTTCGTTCTCATGGAAGGCTGGCTCCGGAAGTAAATCACCTTTCTCCTATAGTCACGCTTATACTGAGGGGCACTTGAATCTAGGTTGCTCGGCACCCGTGGATCATCCCATGTCGTTGTGCGAGTGTTATGGTCGACGAAGTAAACCCGAGTTGTCGACGTCAAACGCATTTCCCATCCAGATGGGAGTGGGCCGAGGTTGGCATTGGCAGTAGCAGAGGCCGACGCAGTAGCAACGGTAACCTGAGATGATCGCGGATCGTTCCACGTCGTCGACCTTGTGCGATGATCCACGAAGTATGGCCTCCCTTCAGGAGTGCGACGTTCCTCCCATCCGTCCGGTAATGGGACATCGGCATAAACCCCACTGGAACCGGAAGGTTGTGGCGCGTGGGATTGCGAACGGGATGATGACGGTGGGCGTTGCGACACAGTTTCTGATGGGGGAACAGGTCGTTGCCATGTGGTAGAACGGGTGTTGTGATCAACATAGTATGATCTTCCACCGGCATCAAATCGACGTTCCCAGCCATGGGGGAGAGAGCCGGTCTCATCCTGATGGATCGAACTGTCGACAGGCGTCACCCCAAGTCCGCTGGGAGTGCTTGACTGAGGTCTGAGTGGCGGGGATGTCTGTGAAACAGTAGATAGAGTTGCATCGCCAGCAGTGCGGGGCCGGGCTGAGGCTGAACCCTCAAGAGGAGTAAAGGAAGACATGGAAGAGTAGTCAGGACTGTGTGGTGAGGATTCTGGTCGAAGGGAAGGGGTGCTCCTGCGCTGACGCAACGCCGAAGATGCTGTGTCTGAAAGCTGTAGGGCAGGAAGGGTAGCGGGCGCTTGTTCACCACGAATCCGTGATCCTCCGATATGAGGCAGAGAGAACGAAAAGAGAAGTTTGCCGTACACTTGGGCACCACTTGAGGATTGGGTGAGATCCCTGCTGATGAGACCTAGTAGCGTTGCTAGTGAGAAGAGGAACGAGCAAGGGAGGGGAAATGTTACCGTGACCGTTTGCTGAGAAGGTAAGCACTTCCTCTCCCCCCAGCCTGACGAGGCCAAGGAACCCCTGATCTCTCTTTCTGAATCTCTTTTGGTCGAATATCTGAATGGCTATGGTGGATGAACGCCGAACAGTGCTATGTGTAGAATAGTAAGGAACATGCGCCTAAACGGAAAAGGAGACTGACATGTCAAAGTGCTGATTCCACGCTGGAGAAAGGGTGCGCCGGATCGTGTTTGTGGTATATGTCTGATCGCCGTCGACCGAAACCACGGCAAAGGGGTCTGGAAGACTGAATACCTCGCGCTTGACGAGGGAGTTGGCGGCCAGAACTGGAAGTGATGGGTTGGGAATGGGGTGCACAGCACATGCGGTGATTGGAGCGTACCTGTGATTCGAACTTGAACGGTGGACTGTTCCGCGGTCGACATGTAGGAGAGGAGGGCGGGCGGAGGAAGTGGAGGGAGGCGGACAGAGAGCGGTCCTGGCGCTAAGCCGGGGGGTATCGCAGCACAAGAGTGGCAGTCGTCGTAGCGACGTCCCTCAGCAATGAGGAGCACTAAAGCAACACGTGATCGACTCTTCAACACAGGGGTCATTTACCCTGGGCCTCGCTTCAGGCCATCTCTACGCTGCGAGCCATGGAAAATCCTCAGGATGTTCACGAAAGCTCAACAATCACCTTCGAGTGGACACTCAGAGGACTCAAGTCCTTGTTCGACGCAAGGTAACGACCCAGCATGCTCCCAAAGACATACTCACCAACATATGAACAGCAAAGGAGAGTCCAAGTCGAAAGTGACAAAGTCGGTCAAATTCGGGGCAGGACAGTGGCAGGTGCGCTAGTCATCCTACCAGTTGACCACAGTCTGGATCGCGTTCAGATCTTGTTTTATGCAAACTCGGGAACGGAAGGCGGAGGTTTCGTGAGCTTATACCTCTCTTGTGAGGTCGGTGGCACAAGCTCGATCACCCTTGCGCATCCATTGACCTATCCTAGCCAACGGCAGCGGAAAAGGACAACGCCATAGACGGAAAGTATGTCTCTACCCCTATTATCCGCTCATCTTATCGATGCCTCTTAACGCAGATGGGTCCGGGAAGGCGTTTTCAAGTTTAGTTTCGAACTGCGAAGGTAACCCATACGATGACTGCTGCATTTTACTAATACTGACACACTCCTGTTCTTCCAGCTTAGCGAAAACAGTACTGTTCAACATCAAGGAAGCGCACAATCATTCGTTTTCTTCCAAGGTTCGGTCTGTCTTATTGTCGCGCCGACCTCCCTCACCCGTCCTGACAGACCGCAAACTGGGGATGGTATGATACTGATGAAATACGGACTTGTTCGGCCTCATAACTCTTTCACAGGGCCCAGTTTGCTAGACGAGATCATGTCTATTATCATTCCAATCCAGTCAAAGAGTCGGATGCGTTTTTGATTATCTGCACCATCGCATCTTCTCCACAACCTCCAATACAACCGCCAACCACTCCCACACAATCCGTCCCGAAGAGTTATTTGGAGTGTGTTGGTACACTTCTCGACGACCCTCTTTACTCCGACGTCGAGTTTGTGGTCCCGAAGAGAAGTAGACCCAAGGAAAAACGAATCATATATGCCAACAAGAAAATACTCCAGCGTGCTGATTACTTTGAATCCAGTAAATCGATTTGCTTTTCCGTCTCGTGAGGTGTACTCATTTTCCCTAGTGTTTGGCTCCGGCTTTGTGGAAGCCTCTACGGATGTTAACATGGCCAATCCACAGCCGGATCATGACGAAGGAGATACTGCATCCGATTCTACTTGCCTATTTCGCCAATTCGAAGACTCGGACGATGAAGAGGATGATCTGATGTCAGATCTCCCAGATGAACCCAGTTTCGACGGTACCATCGAGTTTGATGTTCCAGAAACTAGTGTTTCTCACACCACGCCGCCCGTGGTTGAAGATAGTGCTGTCGAAGAAGGGACAGCAAACGCAGAAAATAGCGCTGTGCCCTCGACTATGACCGAAGGGGATGAATCCCGAAACGTTAGGCCGAAGCTCTCTCACCCATCTTCCCCAAGAAACATGGACGTTTCCCTCATGATAGATCCAGATTGTTTGAATCGTGTCTCTTTACCCCGCGAGACACCGGCTGTTCCAGGACCAAAGAAGATGCAGGTTATTGTAGGCGATGTCGCTTATGCGACATACAAAGCCGTCCTTTATTATGTGCGACGTCACTTTCATGAATTCTTGATTTTCACTCACCAGTCGTCACAGATATACACAGATGTTATCGTTTTCGCCCCCCTGTCATCGTCCTTTACAGCTGCCGCATCGTCGAAAAGGATGTCATCGACAACAGCGACAGTAACGCCGTCTGACAGCCAGTCGAGTTTACATGATGGTCCGAAGGCTGCTGTACACGTTGATAACCCCACGTCAAGGCGAGAGTGGATCAAGAAGTGGCAACAATGTCGACCGGGGCGACCCGCCCCATGTTCTGCGAAAGCGGTATTTCGTTTGGCCGACAGTGAGTGAATCCCAACACATTCCGTGACCCAACCTCTGAGTCCGTAGAGCTTGGTCTCCTGGAGCTGAGAGAAAGGGCATATCAGGTAGGAGATACTATTCATCATGTATCATGCTCTAACCAGTCTAGTTAGCACATTCAAAAGTCTCTCACTGTGGAGAACATTCCATTCGAGGTGTTCTCTCCCTTCTCAGCCACTTTCGCCGAGGTGCGAAAGATACAGGTGAACTACTTTTTGGAACACTGGAGTGAAATTCGAGCATCGGAGGCCATGCGCAATGTGTGGCGTCAGATTCGCAACGGACGGCACCCAGGCTTTGAAGAAGGTCCGTGGCTTTTACTCCATTGCGCAATATGGTGCTCACGGGACATCATCGTTCAGTGTGGCCCTCCATTGCTCTCCACCTGGAATTCAATCCGCGCACTGGGCCTTTGGCCGATGCTGAATCACCAGAGACCTAGTCATTGTCACACAATGTACCATCTTTTAAACGGAGTTATGTACATCCATGTAGGATATTTTGGACCATCATAGTAGTTTGCATATAGGATATACTTAGCTTTCGAACGTTCACTTCTCTTTCACACCTCTTGCCAGACAAACACGATTTTACCGCTGTGGTCAATGATGTCGTCTCCGTAACACGTTCAATTGAGGGCTATCGAGGGTATCTGCCACAAGCTTTGAAAAGACATGCACAAAATGGATCTAGTGCAAAGACCACCCAGAACTGGAGTTATTCAACGCTCGTGAGACTGCCAAAGTCCGTCCCTGAAACGCTGCCATTGCCATCAGAAACGTCGCCTTCGTCACTCTCTTCATCTCCGTGTCCTATCGTTTGTACAGCCTTGTATGTACTGAGCTGCTGCTGCTTAGGGCTTGCAATCGAATACAGATCTGGTGTCGCCCCTGTCCCTTGACGTGTATAGACCCTTTGAGTGTGCGAACGCAATCATGATTGGGGTGACGAATCACCGTTGAGGGGAGAGCCGAAAGAGCGGCTTGTGACGGGCGGCTGAGAAGAGGGTCCTGGTGTCTGGGTCGAACGTTTTGGCGTGCTAGGGCGGGAAGCAGATCGAGCGTCGCATCCAAATGGGTGGTCAATGGACCGACGGGCCATCTCCCTGGCGCGCATGGGGTGAGGATGTGCAACCACCGGTGATGGATGACGTGGGAGGTGACCGTGGTCACCCGACACGGACCCATAGGGTGCTGTATTTCGGGAGACATCAGCAGGAACAAAGAGCTGTTGATCCTCCAGGTCGGAGTGCTCCTGTAGTGCATCGAGTGCTTTGCGATCTGTCGGCTGAGATGGGATACGATGGAGATAGCCGAACCTATACGAGGTTACATTCTTCTCGGCGGTCGTGAAATGATGAATGGGAACGCACCCAAAAACGCATCCAAGGAGTCCTTCCCCACCCCAATGATGGTTCGGAACGAGGACGACTTCTCGAAGGTTGCTAAAAGTGTTGTGAGTTTCAAACAGGCAAGTCGATGCCCAGGAAGCGTACTCGAAATCGAAGGAATAAACGTAGACACGTAAAGGTTTGTCTACGTGCTGGAGTGGTGGAGGTCAGAAGATATGCGGCCACGATAGAGGACACCATACAGCTTCGACCACATCGTAGAAATCGTTTTCGGCGCTGAGAACACCACCAGCCCAACCAATTATCCAGTCGCCATACGGAACCAGACCAGCACTCTCAGCAGGGCTTCCCTCCATCACTTCAAGCACGTGCCAGACATTGTCGGTTGCGGACTCGAATTCGCACATGCGCATGCTAAGACCAAGTAGGGATGGTTGCGGCGAGGTACCAGAGTCTTCCAGTGGAAGAATCGCCTGTTGGGCGAGAGCCCATCCACGAGATGGCACGATAGGAACCACTGTCAGAAAAAGGTGATGAATCCGAGGATTGCACTCGCGATCGAAAAAAGGTGACAAACCTCGTGTTTCGCGTGTCTTGCTGCTCCAAACGAGGAGGTTGAGAACCATTTCTTCGTGTTCCTCGACGATCCGTTCTAGCTCGGTTGCGTCCAGTTCTGTCCTGGCAGAAAAGGAATCAATGTCATTGTAACCTACGATGAAGTCGAAGAAGGGTTCGATGGATGTCTGAGATGCTGGAGAAGACGGGGTGACTCGCAAGACGTGAAGGGCGTGAGATGTCTGGACTTGTGAACTGGTCGACTGGCTGGCACCCATTGCAGCAGACGTTGGTGATCACTGACCATGTTCAAGCACCACCCTACATCGGACCACGTGGTGCAATCATCCGAAAAAGGCAACCCCCTGAGGACGTTGTGCTATGGTTTGTGGCACCGTATCAAGCACGGTGCCTTGGTGCTCAAGGCTTTCAAGTTGGTAAGTATTTTCGGATAAAATCCGTGTATAGTCGAGGGTTCCCGTGGACAAGGACTCCCTGTCTGTTGTCAAACCCAGTATGTAGTACTGTACTTCCATGTATTTGTCCTTGTTTGTAATAGTTCCCTTTTGCTCTCCCAAAATTTCATCTGCAAACGACCAAAGGGTGCAAGCTCAAGTTTTGGTCACGTTCATTCGGGGCGTCGAGATTCCCTGTCAAGAACCGGCTACACATGCGGTATGCGGTGAGCAGTTTTGCGCACTGAAGCAAAATAAGCTGCAACTGACCGTGCCCGGTTTAGCTAACATATGTTACTTTGTCGCCATATCCTTCGAGCGCATACCTCCAACTCAGCTTCCGCCCAACGACTCGTCCAAGGTCATGTCCGTGACAGAACCTCTTTCAACCTCAGATACAGCCATGCCAATCTTGTCACGCGCGAGTGTGTCCCGAAGGTTGCGGTACAGCCATCCGCCATTAGACCCGATGACCCGCCTCCAGACCCCAGACCAGCCCTGTTGGAGAGAGTGCTACGTGTATCGCGTTACTCGGTGCCAAAGACGGCAAGGGGTTCTAAACCGGTGGTGGCGAAGCAGGCCATGTCCGAGAAAACCAAGCATGGCCCCTTTGATGCCTACACGGAATTACGCGCCAAAGATCCCACATTGTCCGCCTCGCTGCCAACAGACGTTCTTTGTCGCCTCGCGGAGGGAGCTGTCAAGCATGGATCTCAGGACATCGTGGATAGTCTTACAGCAGACGTACTGGATGACTATCTCCTTGACGAACAGCGGCGTGCCGAGGTAGCGGTGTCCCTCCTCTGCGTCCCTCGCCGATATTCCAGTCTATTAAACAAACAGACGACACTATCCCTACTCACAATCATCCGCCGCCAAGATCAATTCTGCGCCTTGCCCGTACCAGCAGCGTTGCATGTCATGAAAACTATCATAGATGATACAACTTCAGACACTCTTGACCAATCCTTGATAAATTTTATCCTTGGTCCTTTCCTGGAACTCCTCGCATCGCTCCAGTCGCCTACGGGAGCAAAAGCCGTATCTTACCGACCCCCTGAAGCCACCTCCCTTGCATATGCATTAATCGACAAGTTCGTATCACTGAAGCGACACCACGAAGCATTCGAACTTTTCCAAACCCTTTCCGATTATGGTCATGTACCTCCCGAGGCCTTCCTGGCCGAGGTCCCGCCTCCGCTCACGCATGATTTCGCAGTGATTGTGAGATCCACACTAGCGCGCGCTTGCCTGCATTGGGACTGGTATCACCGTGGCGTGGGGTTCGTTGCATCAATCATGAAATCACAAGATTCGCTCAAACAGGATCTGGAACCCCTTGCGCTAGAATTATTGCATACTTCTCTGGAGAAGTGTTCTCCTGCGCAGTTCAAAGCATGTGCTTGGCTCATGTGCCGTCTCGTGGATCCCCGCTGTGGCATAACTATTCCCGCCAAAACCATCCATCTCTTCTATAGCCGGGCATTGCGTTCGGGTGACCGTGAATCTGCATACGTGTTCTATAGTCACACCCAGTCTCGTCGAGTCAAAACGATGAGGGATTATCCATCACCCCAAGGCGCGACGTTAACGTGGTTAATGACTTATCTCGTCGGACAAAAACATGACGTGCATCTTGCACGTTCTCTGGCTAAACAGGCTGTTGACACGTCGGAGCCCATACCCCGTTATGATCGAGGTCGCTTCATCGCTCTGGCTGCCAGCCAGGGATTCGCGACAGAAGCGCGCGCGCTTTGGGAGAGATACTCGGCGGGCTATGGACACGAATTCGTGGTCGGGAACGCAGCAACGATGCTCCGGATGGTTAGTCTATTCACTCGGCGCGACTCGTGGACAAGGAGGTTCGAGGGGAAGGTTCGAGCGCCTCGTGTGGACGAAGGGTGTTCGGGCCTGGACAAGAAGGAAACAGACTACTACCGGTTTGCCCGTCAAATTTTGAGAGCATTTCAGGAGTCGATACAACCACTCGAGGAAGCAAATCACTTTGACTTGAGCGCACTCGCGCGGGGATATTTTATGCTCGGGGAGATGGCCGAGGGGTTTCGTCCGTTCCGAGTTTTGATCGGGCGGCGGGAGATACCGGACCGACACGACATCAATATCGCGCTTTCTGCGATGGCGCGTCAATCACCGAGGGCGGCGTATCAGATGGTGAACCGGATGGTGGATAAGGGATTGCGGCCGGATGGGGTCACGTTTGGCACCGTGTTGCATGAAGCGATCGTGCACGCAGACACCGAGCTGGTGACGGAAATACTTGACCAGGCACGAGAAGCTGGTGTGTCGCTGTCGTCGAAGACGATGGTGTCACTGATCCAGGCGAGGGTGGCGGTGGGAGAAGGCATGGACGATGAGCGGCTGGAAGCTAATGTTCGGCAGGCATGGGAGGTTGTGCGAGCGACAGGGGAGTGGAGCGCTGTGCACACGCCGAACGTGGGGAAGAGCTGCATTGCTGCGTGCCTGCACCTGGAGGACCCGGTGATGGCCTTTAACTTTTGGGCGCGTCTGATGCGGGGAAAGACGGAGTGGGGGGACCGGGAGCAGAGGAGGCAGCGACGCGCGATTGGGAACATGGTGCGGCGACACTGCGCAGAGGGGAGACTGGACGTGAATCGGGCACGGACTATGCTGCACGCGCTGGGGGATAGGGGCGAGGTGTAGATAACGTGGAAGATACATAAATAGTTGATGGGAAATTGCCGATGCATTGATCGCTCATAGTTGCCGGATCTTCCGAAACAGACTCGCTTGTCCGCTCTCGCCCATGGTTGCTAGTGCAAAAGACCACGGTAATTCTGGATCACCCCCCTCGGACGATCGCAGTCCAGAGGAACACCTAGGCAGGTGTAAGAGAAAGTGCGTTGCTAGTCGACCGACGTTTCTCCGGCCCATCTTCGATATCTCCTTCCTCTCCCTATCCCTTCTAGCTTGTCTCTCAGATCCGTCGCTGACCCCTTCCCTTCTCTCTTCCACAGGCGCCAATCTCAGAGTGCGTCTACCCCGCATCACGTCATTCTGCCTTCCCTTCACGCTTGACTTCAGGTTGCGATGCTTGTAGAGCACGCAAGGTTCGTTGCGCCAGAGAAAATCCCGACGATCCCAAGCAATCATGCGAACACTGCATCGCACTCGCTATCCCCTGCACCTATGACTACCGGCCCAAGAAAAGAGGTCCCCCAAATCTGTACGCCATTCTCCATCCACACACACACCCCAATTCATCACTTCCCATAGGTACTTGCGTCGTCTAAAAGAGACCGCTGCTGCTGTTGCTGCCCCAAACTCCCAACCAGATACCCGCTTCCCCACTGCCCGTGACGCAATATCCCCAATCTCCGCACATCGCTCCCCCACCCAGACCCGTGTCTCCACTCCACTCCCACAACCAACCTCATCTTCCCGCCTCGATTCACCGCTCACACCAATTCAAACAACTTCCTCGATCATACCACCCTCCCGTTACCCTATTGCAGCCGATTCTTTCCACTATTCGCCCGTTAACGCCATCCCACACACCTTGTTCAACGGTTCGCGCGAACCCGCTGCAAATCCAGTTCCCCCACCAATGACCGAAGACACTCGGCAATACGCCTCCGCCGAACCCTATGGTTCATTTTCTGCCTACAACTGGTCGTACAAACACCATCGACCGTTCCCTGTCCTCCCCCCAACGATTATACCACCTCTTTCATACTATTACCGCCCCCGCCGCTTAGAAGATATCGCTCCCAGGGACACCATATCTCTCATTATCGCCCTTTTCTTCGATTTCGTTTACCCACTCACCCCCTGTGTTCACAGGCCATCGTTCATGGCCGATCTACATTCGCATAGGGAAGAGCGGGACCCTTTGTTCTTCGCCTTAGTCATGTCAACAGTCGCATCTACTCTTGTTCAGGTCCCGAGATCATATCTTCCCATGGAACGTTCAGTCGTACGGAAGCTCGCTCAAACATGTTATGAAGCCAGCCGGCATATTACAGTCGTTTCATATGATCCTCCCGCGTCCGTGCACGTCGTCATTCGCTATTTGTAAGACTATTTCGTGCCTTCGTAGTGTGATTTAACTTTTCCTTAGCGACTGTATTTATCACTTTTGCGAGGGACATGACGCGACGCAACATGCAGCCTTTGGCGAGGCTGCCCACATCGCCGTCACCCTCCGTATGCATGAAGAAGCATCCTATGAAGGTTTGGACCCCATCGAGTGCGAAGTTCGCCGCAGGATTTTTTGGCTACTTTTCGGCGGTACGTACGCGTTGTATCTTCAAGCAAGTGTAAATCCATGCCTCGATATTCAGCCGACAAATCCATGTCAATTTTGTTGGGCCGACCAATCTGTCTTCGTGATGAGGATTGTACAGTCCATTTCCCCAAGGAACTAGACGATGAATAGTGCGTACCTCCTTTGCAAAATGACCATCAACTCAACACCGCTTTGCACGCGCATCATCTGTCCAGCATTACACCTACTGCATATTTGCCCCAACCACATGGAAAGACAGCGATCGTGTCCGGCCTGAATTATATATCCAGAATATTTGCCCTATTGGGAGAAATATTGGTTCGCATCAGGGTAGACAAGCGATCACCTCCCCAGGGGCAGTTTGCCACGGCGCGCCTCGAGGAGGTCCAGTCGTTGCATGCGCGTATCCTAGGAGCCCTTATCCATGCACCAGAACCATTGCGATTGAAGCAGACCCACCACGACCACCTCCCGGCCGAATACGGCAGTGCTGGCTTTCGGCAGGCAACATTCGCGGAAGTGAAAGACTTTTTTGATAACCCCAAGGCTTGCCGTGCAAATGCATTAAACCCGTTTCTAGTCATGCAAGCAAATGTTTACGTGACTCAGGTAAATCTTTCTTTACTATCGCTTTGCTCATGACTTCGTAATCAGTGATACACCAGCAACTCGTCCGATTTGTCATTGAGCAATACCGTTACGAACTTGTGGCTTCTTTGCAAGGTAATATCGACGAGCATCAAGTTGCAGAAGACCGAGAAGCTGTTGCAAGTGATCTTCTCAACATCCTTCACAGGTGACTCCTATCGCGTGCTGAGATCACGCATGCTGAAAACCAAAACCTTGATAGCATACCCATTCAGTCAATAGCTACTAACGGACCCTCATTGGTGAGACCTTGCAGTTTGGCGCTTTCTAGCAGTTGACACTCTGCAGGTCCACAAAGTACGGTTTGTCGCCTCCACGTTACTTGATACGGTCCGCAAAGCAGACACCGCCCCTGTGTCTGCTGCGCGGGCGCATGCATTTCTTTGTAAGTGATCCTCAATATCACTGACTCACTAACCACGGCCATTTTAGGGGATTTCTTATCAATTCTATCTGAGATTGCTCGAAATTATCTGTGGGTTTCTCTCACGGAACCCTATCTAATGCGGCGCTTACCATCAATAGCCTTGATGATGACCGAGATGGCACGTCAAGTGCCGAAGGGATACCTATGGTCTGACAATTTCATGTTTTACACTCCGCCGCTCTTCTCTACCTCTATGCTCTGTTGGCTTTCCGAGTTGTGACATCCCAATGTTGTGGGCGTTGCTAGCACTACACGATCATTACCCGCACCAAATCTATGTATATCTAGTACTTATTTGCTCTGGACCCATGTAACAACTGTATGTTTATCTCGATTGCCTTGTGGAAGCGACACGAGTTGTGCGTAGGCTCAGTGACTTTAAGTTGATCACGTGTCATGATGATGTCGAAGGTTACACCCTTCCACTGGCACTTGTCCCAGCACCAGCAAGGACGACGAACAACCTCGGCCCTTCGCGCAAACTGTGCATTGACATGTCATCAGATCATGAAGGTAACACCAAATCCAATCCTGTCATGATCACAGAGGGTAAGTTAACGTTGAATTGTTATTGTTATTTCTGAGGGTAGACGCGTCCTCGCCTATTTATTGTACCGGACTCATTTCTTGTAGACGAAGCTGCTGTCTACGACCGCCAAATACGACTATGGGGTCTCGAAGCTCAACAAAGGTGAAGTCTCATCTTTGTGTATGGACGACCTTCAGTCCGGAAACTGACTGTTGGGCGGCACAGAATGCGAAATGCGACTATTTTAATCGTCCGGTTACGGGGCACCGCAACCGAGGCCATCAAGAACATCGTCCTCGCCGGAATTGGAGAGCTTGTCATCGTTGACACGGACGACGTCAGCGAAGAGGACCTCGGGACAGGTTTCTTTTTCCGAGATGATGATGTGGGGAAAAAGGTACCCTGATCATGACCACTCTTTTCTCTGAGTGGGGTCGTCAATTACAACGGACTGATGGAGCTGTTATTCGACAGAAGGTGGATGCAGCCAAGACCCGCATAGAAAGCCTAAATCCGCTCGTCACTGTTCAGGCGGTGAGCCACGACGTGCTGCGTGATCGGGAGTCACTCGATGCATTGGTACGGAGCGTCGACCTTGTCTGCGTAACCGATTGGCATCGTGAAGGACTGGTGAGACCACATGTTCATAGACTCGTCGTCTTCTTCCTGCTGACTGGCCATGTACCTCAAGATTTGTATAAACGAAGTTTGCCGGCGTTTTGGGAAACCGTTTTACGCCGGTGGAACTTTTGGACTGATGGGTTACATTTTCTGCGATCTACTCAAGCACGATTACATTTCCCCGTAGGTATTTCTTGATGTTCGTGTCAAGTTCGTTCCTTATCGTTTGGGCAGCGATCGGTCTGCTCCGAGTGACGCACCTCGCAATTTGAAAGCTAGCGCAGTGTACTCACCTTTGCACATGGCCTTGCGCCACCGATGGTCTGGTTTGACGAGAAAACAAACAAAGGAGCTCAATCCGGCTGTGGTACATGCGATACTAGGTGTGTCGAATTAGATATCGTTCCCATACCCGGGTGCTGACGTGTAACGGGCAATGAAGCTATCTGGGAATACCAGCACGCCCACGCTGGGAAGCTGCCGGAGAGCTTGGAGGAAGCACCACAGCTTCTGTCGATAGCCAATTCGTTGTTGGAGTCATCTGATGTAAACAAACTAGTGCTCGATACCATGCCACGGGACCTGATTGAGTGAGTGGCACGGTATGTGTCGGGGCACAGTTATGTTGACAAGCTCTTTGCAGAACATTGTCTGCAGCGGCGTCTCACGAATTTTCTCCAGTGTGTGCCGTGGTTGGTGGGATGCTGGCTCAAGATATTCTGAAAGCACTGGCTGCACGAGAAGCGCCGATAGCCAACTTCTTCGTGTTTGATGGAACGAGTGGTAGTGGGACGGTTTGTCGAATGAACATGTAGAATAGAGCAAAGAATATTTTAGTGGTGACTCCCACCGTGACCCGGGTCGAGGCATGGATGTCGTGAGACGCCGCTGTGTCAGTCCAAGTTTGGACAGCCACGTTTGGGCGCAGTAGCGCTTTCAGTTCCCGTGCCATGTCTGCTCCTCTCCCCTCAACGTCCATGCAGCGCAAACCTCCACAGAGCGCTCAGGAGTACTACGCCGTCCCGCAGAGCCCTCAACAACCAAATATGCAACGCTCACAGTCAGCCTCCAGGCCCCCCGCCCGGTCATCGTCTGTCAGCAGTCAGTTTCAATCAGGCAGGGGTGCGATAGCACAGGGTGTCGCCACCGGCGCTATTGGTGGCGGTTATGGCCCGTATTCAGTGTGTCTCGCGTCGTTTCTTCTTTCATTTTTTATGAATCCTTAAATCGTTCGTTGTGTAGTACAACCCTTCCACGGCCCGAGACAACGCTTTTCAGAGCTCCCGGTTCAGTGCCGCACCCTCGGAAGTCTCCTCCTTGGCTGGAGGAGAAAAAATGCCTAGTGGACTCACTGCAAATTCCTCTTCTGTACCCCCGTATATGTGGGATACAAAGGATCCCGATCTAGACGACGCCCTCCATAATCCTGATCCCGTGCAGGACGCGGCACTCGCTAGTTCTTTCACCTTCTTCTCGGCTCGAGGGTGGGCAAACGCCTCGGCACTCTTTGTCCTCGTGGTCGGCTTGATCACTCTCTTCGCTGGCTATCCTATCATCCACTACTACGCAACAGCATCCGACACATCGAGTGGGTACAACCTCGGTGGGATCAACTATACTGGTCAAGTACCAGAGCTTCCTGGCTTGCCGAGACTTATCGATCCCGACACGCCCTCATCCGCACAATATCGGACTGGCAGCGATGGTTATACATACCAACTCATGTTTAGCGACGAATTCAACACAGACGGTCGAACTTTCTGGCCGGGCGATGATCCCTTTTGGGAAGCAGTCGACTTGCACTACTGGTAAGCTTCACCGACCAACGAATGTAGAGGCGACTTGGGCACTCACATCGGTGTGCATCTAGGCCCACGGCTGACTTGGAGTGGTATGATCCTCAGGTATGCTGACATCCTGATCAAGCGTAATGACGATCTTTAACTGGTCTCTAAAGGCGGTGACAACACAAGATGGAAAGCTGGTGATCTCGATCACCGAACAACCCATCAACAACTTGAATTTCATGAGTGGTATGTGATTGACCTGTGTACGTTTCGTTCATTTACTGACTTTTGTCGTCAAGGTATGCTAACTTCATGGAACAAGTTGTGCTTTACCACAGGGTATCTTGAAGTTAGCCTCAGCCTTCCAGGAACGTCTCAGTCTCCCGGGTTTTGGCCTGGTGAGTGCCTTGATTACCTTTGTATTCTGTTGGCCGCTTACCAGTGCTAGGTGCATGGACTATGGGCAATTTGGTATGTTCTTTTAAATCGATCGACTGCCAGATCTTACCAGTGGGTTAGGGACGCCCTGGTTTTGGTGGAACAACAGAAGGCGTGTGCATTTCTCCATCTTTATTGTTGTTGTGACAGAACGCTCATCCTTCTCTATTCACAGGCACATGGCCGTACAGTTATGACAGTTGTGACCTGGGAACACTTCCCAACCAGACTTACGATGGTACCCCAGCAGCGGCTGCCACGGGTGGTTATGATGGTGGCCCATTGAGTTACCAGCCAGGCCAGCGGCTTTCTTCGTGTACATGCCCAAATCAGGACCACCCCGGCCCAGCGACGAGCAGTGGATACGTTGGCCGTGGCGTACCCGAAATCGACATCTTGGAAGCCCAAATAGATTTATATTCGTCCCCGTTCCAAGGACAAGTCTCCCAGAGTCTGCAAGTTGCCCCTTATAACTACCAATACCAGTTCAACAACGCGTCTCCGGCGACTACCATCAACGATTCAGCGATTACTACCCTCAACACGTACAAAGGCGCTGTTTATCAGCAAGCTCTGTCCGCAGTGACCGACGTCGATAGTCAAAATTATGGTGGGCAACATTATGCGACGTATGGATTCGAGTACTGGGCGAACCCCAGTAACCGGGCCACCGGATACATCACGTGGTACAGTCAAAGCGCGCAGACGTGGAAAGTAACATCAGCCTCCCTCGGGCCCGATTCGATCTCGGAGGTCAGCTCGAGACTGATCCCTGAGGAACCCATGGTCGGTTCCTTTATCATCGTCAGAATTTAGGTTAAAACTGATGTTTGGCAGTTTATTATCCTCAACTTGGGCATGTCTCGTGAGCAGGTCCTCTCGTGCCGGCATGTCAGAGTTGCTGATTACTTCTTCAGCTTCCTTCCAGGGCCAGGATTACCATTCCCTTACATTCCCTAATGCGATGTATGTCGACTACATTCGCCTATATCAACGACAGGGGCTACAAAACGCATTGACATGCGACCCCCCTGGCTATCCAACTGCAGCATATATCAACTCGTACGTGATACTCGGTGTCAACCGAGCGGTGTCATCTAACTTGAGTGCTTTCTAGACATCTAAACACTTATAGCAATCCGAACATCACGACTTGGGCACAAGGCGGTTATCAGTTCCCGTTAAATAAGTTGACCAATACGTGTCCTTGACCTTTTTGTTTTAATTACTCTTGTCTCCTCGTTGATTTTTGACGCCTATACCACTGCACTGCGATACACTTCTCATATTGTACGAGCACACATTTATCATGATTTATCGACTGGACTTTCCTCGCACCCTGGGTACTCAGAACATTCATATCCTACATGATTCGTCCTTGGGATTTTGCTGCTCGCTGTGCCCACTGTAGGTCCGGTTCCCAGTCGATACCAGTAGAGTGTCCAGTCCATGGCACCATAGGATCAGTACAATGCGTCGAGGTGGTTGCAATAAATAGACAATTGCCAGCAGGACAAGTTCAAAGTTCAAAATGATATATGTAAGGTAGCCAATCAGTCCCGTTAGGGCTTTCTTCCCTCTACAGCCCTCTTTTCATTCATTACCCTTCTCGCCTCGTTCGGGAATGCGGCATCTACGACGCCAAATGGCTGTCCCGCACGTGAGTATAGCAGATCGAATGTTTCGTCAAAGTCAGTCATCGGTTCCTCGTCCGTTGCGGGAGTGTCGTCTCCGAGAATCCGCTTGAGAGGCAGACACTGGAGCTTCACCTTTTCAGACGTGCCTGCCGGTAAGAAGGCGCGCACAAGGATTTTCTTTAACGTCGACTTTTGCGCAAGCTCGACCATATGATTCCATTTCTGGGACACGGCCGCATCACATTCGCACGCCTTTATCGTTGCCGCCGTGTGGATAGAACCGATGTCAACTTGCATAGGAACTTCCGTATAGTCTAGTTCGACGACCACCGGATCAGGGTTCGGCATCATGACAACAGCTTGGATGCGATCCCGGAAGGAACTGAGGGCTTGAGCGATGACCCGATCGATGAAGTGGACGTTGCGCTTTGACAGACGCGATACGAGGCCATCTGACGTAGTGCTCAGTGTCTCAACGTCCGGAAGATTCTGTCGCTCACCTGCACGACGAGCTTGGATGTCACGGCAATACTTTTGGTGGCCGCCGTTCTTCCAATCGTACACTTGACATTCTTTGCTGCAATAATGAACGTGGAGGCACCCTGCGCAACTTTTGAATGACCCAGGAGGTCCGGACTTGTCACACTATATAGCAGAGCGTATAGATGATACAGGCAAGCGGAAAGGACTGACGTACCTTTTCGTTCTGGCAAGATTCGATATGTGTCTCATTTCTGAGAGCCATGGTATAGAGCGCTGCTCTACTCCGAACGACATTCTCGAACAGGGACCACGATTGGAATATGAAGCCATTTTTCTCGAGCTTTCCGGGTAAGTTACCCGCATCGATCGCCGTCAACCGCTTGATCATGTGTTTCAGAACAGAACTGTACACCGAGTACTTTGGGATTATCTGCCCAAGCAGCAAGTACAGCGGCTCCCAGTCTTCGCTGTCCTGGCCATTCAAGTGTTTGATCCACGGTTCTGTGGAAAGCATAGCGGACAAGAGGCCAGCTTCGACGATTTGTGTGACCCAAGGCAGCCCATCGTTAGACTCCACATAGGCGCGAATATACCAGTATCCGTAAGACAAACACTTGGCAACGACGGTGTGTCGGGTGGTGGTGGTGGCATACCGGCCCACTATCGAATTGATGACACTCGTAAGCATTGTCATCGAGTGCTGATTGAGAAGAGGGATGCGGATAGTATCGTTAACGGAAAGGGCCGTGATGAGATGGATGTCCCACACGATGAGGTCATAGTTGATTGGTGTGCGTGCGGCGTCTTGTCGGAGGTGATACAAAGCGGTGGCGGCGAGAGCGTCAGCCTCGCCACCGAAAGGACGTAGGATCTCCGACCAGTCCCACCTTTCTCGCTGCGAGAACGTGCACATCCATGAATCCAGGGTTGATGGTATGGGGAACATGGGATGGGACGTTGGATCGTTAGAGAGAGAGAATCTTGTATCCAGGGTCTCCAAGCGCCACAGCGAAAAGAGAGTGGTGATGATGCCCGGAGATGCGACGATGAGATCGAACATGTCATGAAGGAAGTGATCGTTGCAGATGCCTAAGAAGTCGACAATGGATCTCTTGGCGAGGAGGCGAAATGAAAGATCGACACTTTCTTGGTCTACAAAGTCGCTTTTCAGATACAGGATCCACCGATGGAGTCCGGCCCAGTGGAGCGACAGGGTCTGGAGGGTGCTGTCCGCCCCCGAACACACATAGCGCCCTGGGATGATGGAGGCCAGGCTCGCAATGCATAAGGCTTGTTGGACTGGGTGGCTATCGTCCATCTTTGAAGTCTGAAGATGGACGTCATCCAGGACGGCGTAGATGGCGGATGCGATCAGATGGTATTGCTCTAAAGTACACGCTGGTGAAAGAGCTATGAGTGTCAAATCAGCGGGGGCACGGGTGGAACCGGCCTGAAGCTGTTTGATTGCGTCCTATGGGGGTCATCGTGATCAGTGGCCCGTCGAGTGAAACGAAAAGGTTGGAACGGACGTCGATTTCTGTTTCGTACATCGGGAGAGAAATGGTGTCCCTGTGCAGGACGGGGTGAGGTTATATATCGAAAAAATAATGGGGGACTCGGTGAAACTGTGTACTACTCCTTTGTGTCGTTGCCAGGCGTTGTGCTGCAAAGCGAGCAAGACGCCGCTGGGCGTATACACGTAAAGGATCTCGATGTCGATCCATCTCAGCCTGGAACGGGTCAGACGACTTGCAACACAGCTGGAGCGGTTCAAAAGACCAACCGTACACGTTGCAGGGACAAACGGAAAGGGGAGCGTAACGAGCATCCTCGCTTCCATTCTACACGCCTCTGGGCTTTCCATCGGCAGATTCAACAGCCCACACCTCGTCTCCGTCCACGACGCCATCCTCATCAACGGCCAGCCCGTGTCGCCGTCTGTCTACGACCATGCACGCAGCCTCGTCATCGCTGCAGATCAGCACCTCAATACCGCTGCCACTCCATTTGAGCTGTTGACCCTCACAGCACTTCAGATATTCGAAGCTGCCAAGCTCGATATAGTAGTGGTCGAGGTTGGGATGGGCGGTCGAGACGACGCGACCAATGTCATTCCAGACGACTGCATTCTGGTGTCCGTTCTCACAGCAGTCGATCTGGACCATCAAAAGTTTCTTGGAGATACAGTCGAGTCCATTGCGGAACACAAGGCCGGAATCGCAAGGTCCGGAAAGCCGTTCGTTCTCGGCCCGCAAAGATACCCCATCGTCGAGCTCGCCGCCAGACGCGTCGTCGAGGGCCCAGGGATACGTGGCTGTCTCATCATCAGCACACCCGTCTGTCCGTCGCATCTGGGCGAGGAATATCATTTCTCTCCCTCGGAGCGGCCATTTGTCTCTCCTCCAGGACAGCCCATCGAGTTTCATTCCACCCCGTTTACTTCACCGATTCACGCCAAACTTCCATTGCACGGCACTCATCAGCTCGACAACTTGTCACTCTCCCTGACGGTCATCTCTACCTTGGTAACACACACACCCGCTTCCTACCGGATCACAGCCGAAGCTGTTCGTGTAGGGATAGACGGTGTTTCTTGGCCTGGCAGGCTCACCTTCCACACGTTACCGCGTCCCGTGACGGTAGGCTCGACTCTTGATCCGTCGGTCGTTTTGGTGGATGGAGCTCACAATGCTGCATCCGCGGAAACTCTCGCCTCTTACATCTCCGGGCTCGTGGCTCAGGTCAAGCCAGGGTCAAAGTTGCATATAACGTACATTGTTGCGCTCTCTCATTCACCACCGAAAACACCTTTCGACACCTTGTCTCCGATCTTTTTGCCACATGGCTCTCAAGGTTCATTGACCAGTGTAAGGGTTGCAGCCCTGCGGTTTACCCCGCCAGAGGGTATGCCATGGGTGACTTGCGTCCCACCTTTGGAAATACGAGACACAGTCCGGCAGATAACCCATCTCGGAAATGAAGATGTGTGGACTGCACCAGACGATCTTCCCGTGGGTTCTCAGTTGCTGAAGGCGCTCGAGTGGACAGAGGCCAAACAAGCGGTCCGTACGGAAGAGAATCTGGTTGTCGTGACAGGGAGTTTGTACTTGGTCGCGGATTTCTACCGCTTGCTGAAGCTGCTCGAGGAGTAGACTAGCCGTGTGTTTGTGCCTCGGGATGTTAGCCAAAGTCGTTTGTATAGTAGAGAGGACGAATGTTTTTTGTTGGTTGACTTTGCGGCAAATCGACATGCATCAAGCACCCGCGTCTTCAAGCTGACACTGTGACCCCTACTTGCTGCACAACACACAAGGGCTTGATTTTGACATCTTCTGACACGATCAAGACCATTCTTTGACGCGCTCAATGACAGGACCTGGTCCTGACAAGCGCAAGTCCATTATGGTGCACGAGTCAACTGGTGGGCCAACCAACTACAGGGACGCCTCGAACGCCTCGGGGTAAGTGCTTTGCATCCACGTCTTCATCCATCCCTTCATTTCTTGCAGAGGACACTGGAGAAACCCGCCAACCCCAATATCAGTCCCAGGTGCCGATGCTGTGAGGAACAGCTTGCAGTTCATAATCCACTACACACCATCTTACTTCTGCTGACTAGCGTTCCCAACGACGTCGAGCTCACGATAATCCGTACTCTCGGGCCACAAACACTCTCGGCTCCCAACACCGCCGTCCAGGTAACCCCAACGTCCTCCAGACCATCCTGGCAAAGCCTCCCGACGGGTGCGGCTCTGGCGCTGACTCGCGTGCGCGGAAGCGCCAAAAGTTTGATATCAGCATTTCCTCAACTATAACATCTAATGGCGCGTCGTCATCGTATGCTAGGGGACCTGCTCCTCGTAGCACCGTTTCTGATCCCGACATTCAAGTGATCGAACCGCCTCGCGCGACCGTCACGCGCAGTAATCCTGTCCCAAACGACGCCGAGATTATCGATCTCGGAACTAGCTCTGACGACCTCGGCGAACGTGTTCCTCGACCCGCCAAATCGCCTTCTCCGGATCCATTATTGCTGTTCTCTCAGAAACATCCCTTCGAAACTCATCCCACAGAGTACAGCTCATCTGCATCGAATAAAGGGAAGGGTCGCGCTAAAGAACTTCCCGAACGCGTGGAGGGTTCGGAAGAGGATGAAGACATCCAGGAGTTCACGCCCCCTCCACCTATGGGTCGGCCGTCTAACGCCAAGCAATCACGGGAGATACCCAAGGGCGTCGTGCATGAACGTAAGAGGTTCTACGAGAATGGTGCACGTACATCCGCACCGGCAGCTATACATCAACCCATCGAGAAGGGGGTGAAATCCGTCGACTTGACAACCAGAACGGTTATCAGTAAGATGAAAAAGAAGGACGAGGTAAGCGCAAGGTGACCAGACGAACATTCGTATCTCAAGGCGCTCCTGCTAGGGTGCACTTGGCAATCAAAGAAGCACAGGCGTGTCCGATCGCGTTGGAACTTCATCGTCCAACTTCATTGACTCTACACGTGAGAAGGAAAGGACCCAAATCCTGCCACTGAAGGCCTGGTGTTTAGGTCAACATCTTTTCCAACATTCGGAGTCCGCACCTCTTAAGTTAGCATACGAAGTCAGCCAGCAACGAATAAGGGTAACATGTGGTCGATCACCTCCGGAAAAAATCGAGTTTAAGCTCGATAGAGATGTCTGTTCGGCGATGGTAATATGTTCCTCTGTTTTCCGCACCACGTACTCAGTGGTGATGATCCCTGCTAGATCGTAAATGACTTGGACGAACGATTGAGGGAAAATGTCGTGGTTCAATTCGTTACTACACCGGGAGCCACATGGAAGGAAGCCGAACGTAAATACAAGGGATTCAAGGGAGGTATGTTGGCACCGATTCAGGTTTCTCATTGCCCTGTTAATTTGTCTCATGTGTGTGTTACAGGAGGGGCCCGCGGTAAGGGAGTATTGTCGTTCTACTTCTCAACTGCGAAAGATCGGGGTTTCTCCGTTACGGACTACCAGAAATTCGTCACCGGGATGAGAAAGGCACTTCTAGGCTCTGCCGTTGAAACCATCGGGTGAGCGAAAATCTTGTTTTGCGTTGAAATATGATCATACTTTTTCTCAGGCCATCCAAGGGCGCGAGCATCTGGGACTTTGCATCCCGACATGCTGCGATGTTTGAACTAACAGAGTCCAGAAATATGACGGAAGATCGCAGCGAAAGCATTCTAGACGAGCCATCAGCACTGACCCGGTCTGTTACGCCTTGCTCCTCGACCTCCGTTAAGACTGGTCCTGAGCCGTAAGACAAACAACTTATCAATCTTGAATACTTCCTGACCTTTTGTCTGTCAGCAAACCCCTGAACGGAGATTCAGGTCCATCTATGTCTCATCGCCGCTCTGCGAGACAGTCCGCAATCCGATCTTTGAGGACTTCGCCCCCGCAACCACCGGCTCAGTTAGAACCCGATGAAGTGTAAGCTTTATGCTGCTAAGTGATAGTCTGTCTCACAATTACGTCTGTCCAGTATTCTGATGTATCCTCCCACCGGGACTGGATCGCTTAGCATCATGCATAGTGATCTCAGGAGGCTACAGCCTGAAGAATACCTCAATGATACGCTCATTGAGTTTGGTCTCAAGTATGCTTTCCCCATTAACCGACACTCACGTATACTAAAATTTCTAGGCTTTGGCTCAATGACCTTCGTGAGAAGGACCCAGGACTGGCGGACCAAATCCACGTCTTCAGCTCTTTCTTCTACAAGAAACTTAACAATAGAAAGAAGTTTGTCGAGCCTCTTCTCATATTTTGGCACCTCTTCTCATAAATTATCATTATCCTGTTCATAGCCCAGAGGATGGATACAAAAGCGTGCGTAAGTGGACCTCCAAAACTGATCTATTCAGGAAGAAATATATCATCGTTCCTATCAATGAGAAGTACGTGCCTTTGCTCAAGTTTCATGCTGCTCACTCACCGCTACTTATAGTATCCATTGGTACTTCGCTATCATATACGAACCTGGGCATACCCTAGAACAACCTCTTCTGCCTTCCCAGTCTTCTAGCACACGAGTGACACGGAAACAAAAGCCAAAACAGGAATGTGCTAAAGCCAACGCAGAAACGCTTACGGAGGCATCGCGGGGACGATCGAGCCCCTCGGCGCATATGACCGAAGTAGAGCCTGAAGTCGATACATCTTCCATGAACGCTACACGCGCGACGACACCTAGCATGACCGGAGACGGAGAGATGGATGAGATGGATGGTGTTGCGATCATCAACTTTGACAGGTCCTGTTCTATCAGCGCTGTGTCGGAGCCGGTTTCTACTACGTCCTCCGAGATTCAAATTCGGGATTCATCTCCAAATTTGGTGCATCCTCCATCGGATAGCATGGACGTCGACGTGGACATCTCTGTCACCGACGTTGTTCCGAATCCGACGCGTGAGATCGCTGGGGAATTGGAACCTTCGACGTCAAAGCCATCGTCAGGTATACCGCCTAAGCAGTTCTATGGATCCCCCAAATCAGGAGACGCGAAACCGGTTGTTATCATGGACAACGAAGATAGTGGTGAGGACCAACAGCAAGAAGCCGAGGTGAACGATATGCTGGCTGTAACGCAATCCCCAACCATGGATTTGTCTCCTCAGTATGTTGCTCTCTAGCAGGTAGAAGTCAGCATTCTGATCGATTCCCGGTCATCGTCTCGCCAGGACCTACATCTTTACCCTTGACTCCCTTGGTACTCGACACCCTCAAGCCATCAAAGTCCTCAAACAATACCTTGCATCGGAGGCGAGGGATAAGCGTAATTTCGACGATGTGCGCGATGCAGTCGGCAAACAAGTCCAGGTATGTTATCTTCCAACCTCATTTAGATACATGATATCTCATCTGTGTGCAGGTCCCGGTTCAACCAAACACGTGGGATTGCGGAATATACCTTCTTCACTTCGTGAAGGTTTTCATGAGCGCCCCGTCGCAATTTTTGGAGCGAATTCTCTCCGTATGTCATATTCATACCAACCATGTCAGGTGACATTACAACTCCATTAACAGACAAGAGGTACTATGCCAAGCTCCGAACGTAAGGAGATGTGGCAGGACCACGAAATTCCACAGTCCCGGGATTATCTGACATCCCGTATCATCCAGCTTTCGGAAGAGTGGAAGGCTGAGAAGACTGCTCGAGGTGTGGAGGCGCTGGAGGTAGAAGCACTGTCTTCTGAAGGCGAAGTGGACATCGTGGAGGACATCCCAAGCATCAAGGCAACTCCCGGTCCTAGACAGAAGCAACCCGCCACGAGGCTCCGTGGATAATGCATGATGTTACTTCTACTCGGTTTTCGATTACCGACTTTTCGTCACACTTTTGATACTCATTCACTGAATGTTGCACGCACACTTTAGCCACGCCATGGTCATGTTTTTGCTAGAATCAGTACCCCACATTTACTTTAGTTATATATCGCACTGCTAATGAAGTTCGTACACGCTCGAGACCTACAGTACGGCGCTGGAATTCGACTCATTGGACTAAATATGAATACGGTGTGGGGAGGGTAAGTCATTGCCTGGTAAAATAAAAGCTGCAAAACGGACACATAACAGTAGCAGTAGATGATGAGGAAAGAACTCAAATTCAGATGAGGAACAGTTTCGTACTGTGCGAGCCTCGACGGCGAGGGTGAATATGCCAGTGGTTCGAGAGACTAACAGAGACAAAAGTGACGGGGGTAACGTGGTAGAGCTTGAAAATTCCAAGGATATAGACCATGTAGACAAAGGCTCAATCAAATATATGATAAATACAAATCCATCCAACGTGATGATGATGATTAAACGAGAGGACAGGACGCTTGTCTAAGTAGACGTCGTTCCAAAGAAGTCAGAAATTCAGACTAGAATTGATGAATCAAACGCGGTATTGCATGCAGTGATGGTATTTGATAAACATAGTAGGAATGGGGGGTGGGAGGTGCCTAGGAGTCGTTTAATGGTGGGGTATCAAAAGTCGCGGAGTCGGTGTTTCTTGTTGTGCCTTGAAACGTTTGCTTGTACAGCGTCTTCAGGTGGCACGCGGATAAGTGCAAGTGCCGACGGTGTTGGATCTGGCGCTGTGTCACGGCGCGCCAGTGTGTAGGTGGGCGTAACATGAGGAGACGAGGAAGACGAATGACCAGCTGCTGTCGAGGAACTGGGGCCAGCTGTTTCGTTCGCGCTACCACCGACAGCGGTGGGCTGCCTCTGGGAGGGAGAGGTATGTGAGATATAATACCAGATTCCGATTCCGGTTCCAGCGCACTGGGAAAAAAGGTTAGAAATCGAGTATTAAGCTGCTTAGAGAGCACCCACGATAAGTACGACCAGGCCGATCACCCCGACCCAACGAGACAAGCGGCTAGATCCACTCTGTGTCTTGATCAACCAAGAACTACGGGATGGATTAACCTATGACGACCTCACAACGACGGGCCTTTCCTACCTGGGTTTCTTCTCTTCTCTAGCAACCATACTGAATCTCCTCCAGAAATCATCCCCACGTTCCCCACGTTTTGGCAACAAATTATCCTCGGAGTTACCACGTATGATGGCTTCTGAGAATTTGACGTCCGGCGGAGCTGGGGATTTTGAAGGGCGAGCGAAAACTGGCGTAATGGGAGTCATGGGCGGTTGAAGGGGATGAGGCGTGCTCGGTACAGATGGTCTATGGACGGCTGTCTGATAAATTGGCGGGGGCATGCGAGGAGCGCCCGTGTCTGCCTGCGGGCGGGCGCGGAGCGCCTGAGGGACCTGCCCCATCTGCGGTGGTTCCGTTGATTGGCCTGAGGGAGAGGCTGAAGGCGAAGGACTTGAGATCTTAAGGTTGGCAATAGGCGCAGGATATCCAGGTCGAGGAGCCGCCAAGGGAACTGCGTGGGCGGGATGGGACATACCGCCAGCCATAAGACCAGGGCCGACGGCTCCGGGGCCAAATTGAGGATATCCTCTATCATACCTGGAGAGGTGAGGTAAACCAGTGGGGCGGAATGAAGCGCTGGTCGACATACATGCTATAGGCTGCTGTTCAAATCCGGCTCTGCTGGCTTTCGAACTCTGCTAGGCTGAGGGTATCTGAATAGTTATGTGGTGTTTTCTAAATTCCAGGTTTGATATCAAGCGAGTGGAAGCCTCGTCAAACTGACGTTTTCCGAGACAGCGAGTGTCGATTCTGAGCCCGTCGGAGGGTGGCTCAAAGAGAAGGAAATGACGGACAAGGAGAAAGAAAAAGAAGATAAAGGCGGCCGAGACTCGACTGGTTCGAAAGTGGAGCTGGTTACCGTGAAACGCGTGACTACGACATTGACTTCTTCGGCTAGTATTGTTACCTCGCACTAATACTCCACTAGTCTCGACAAACAACGTTTGGTTACGTTCAGCTGTGCGAACCGGTTAGTACCCCCACTTTGCCCTCAGCTCATCGTGCTCGACGGTGCTGGTGACGGATTGAAACTGGCGCGGCTCATAGATCACGTGGCTACATTGTTTGGCGTTGTTGACGTTCTCTGGCGCGTCGCGTCGCGCGCGCGTCTCTTTCTCTCCTTACTCTAACGCTTGCTATGGCAAAACGAAAGAACATCGTCGACAGCAACGACGACGCCCCCGAGTCTTCTCAGGCGTCCAAGCGCGCCAGAACAGAGGACAGCGACGAACTCGCTCAAGTTCCATCCTCGCCCCTGCGACGTGAAAGGAAGCCGGCTATCAATGGCAAGGGAAAGACCGGGGCCGGGGATCATAATAGTGACGACGACGACGAAGAGGAAGACCTTCACCACGATGAACAGCCAAACGAAGAGGAAGAGCAGAGGTTCGAGGAGGACCACGGTGAGGCAATTCGCCGTAAGCTCGAGCAACGCCGCAACACCATTGGTGTACGTGGTTTCACGTCTGTCGTTGGCACACCTGACGCAGTCTATTGAAGAGTATTGCGGAACATGGTATCATCGAGTCTGTCGAGATGAAGCAGTTCATGTGCCATCCTCACTTGACCTTCACATTCGGTCCCCAGGTCAATTTCATCATTGGTAAGCGCTCACAGTAGACCAGTCAGTCGCACAATGATTACTGATATACACCTCAAGGGCATAACGGAAGTAAGTTACATGCGTTTACTAGCTCTAGCGCGTTGCTGACCTTCACCCCTATTAGGTGGGAAGAGTGCCGTTTTGTCTGCCATCACGATTGCTCTCGGTGGCAAATCCATTTCTACTGGTCGTGGTAGTGGACTCAAATCGTTTGTTCGTGAGGGTCAGCTGTAGGTTTCCCCCCTTTTTTTCTATCCCATTGCACAAACACCTTTGCGCAGCAAAGCGGAAGTCACTATTGTGCTTAAGAACCAGGGTGAAGAAGCTTACAAACCCAAAGAGTATGGAAGAAGTATCGTCATTCGACGTGCTTTCACACGAGACGGTTCTTCTTCGTGGAAAATCATGAACAAGGATGGTGTCGTCATCTCCAACAAGAGAGATGAACTAGCTGCTATTTGCGACCATATGAACATTCAGGTTGACAATCCGATGAATGTTCTAACCCAAGGCAAGATATTGGCGGTCAGGGGTGTAACCGGCTATTCATCCGTTTCTAGATACTGCGCGACAATTCTTGAATGCTTCTCACCCTTCTGACAAGTACAAGGTTCGTGTTGTTTCACGATGTACCGACAACCTTATTTCTAACACCGCCCACTAGTTCTTCCTTCGTGGGACGCAACTGAGCCAACTAAGCGAAGAGTATGATACTTGCCTGGACAACATCAATCAAACCAAGAAGTTACTTCATCAGAAGAAGCAGATCCTCCCAGACCTTCGCGCGGCATTCAAGGAAGCCACCACCCGCTTTCAAGAGGCATCTAAGGCTCGTGAACAGCGGTTCAAAGCTGATGAGCTCAAGAAAGAGCTCGCATGGGCCCACGTAGCTGCTAAACAAGGGGCAAGTCTTGTCGCTCCTTCTGATGTCGTGACGCTGTCAATTTTAATCTTATAGGAGATGGAGGCAAAGTTTGAGGATCTGGCCAAGGCCGAGCGCCGTCTGGAGCGAATTGAGGCTGAACTTCAAACAGCGGAGGTACGCCCACCGTTCACAAAGCTACACTTTAAGGCAACTCGATTCCTCTCCGCCAGTCCCAGTTCCGACTTGCTTCCCAAGAAGTCGAGCGTTATGAGCAAGAGCATTCCGAGCTTGGGAACATCGACCATCTCATTGCTCAGCGTAATGAACTTCAGGAGACAATGCGAGTCAATAAAAATAAGCTCAACGACTTTAGAGTGAGTGTTATTTAGTAGATTCAAGTACTTTTTCTGAAGGTCACTTCTTAGAACGACCAAAATGCGATGAATTCTAGCTTGACGTCCTTGAACAAGTCCATCAAGGATTATGAAGAGAAAATTGCGGAGGAGGCTCGCCGCTTGGAGGCTCATACACAGGCGAAGCGCGATGAAATTAATTGTCGTCTCGACACCGCGAAAGAAGCTGTTGCCGAAGCTGATCGCCAACACAAGGATGTTATTGGGCAGAAACGCAATAAACTTCTCGAAAGGGATGAGGCCAAGTCGAAAGGTCTAGCCGCCGAAGCCAAGAGACAGCAACATCAAGAGCGAATCACTGAATGTCAGACCATGATCGACAGATGCAAAGAGCAAGAGAAGAACAGTTTAGCCGCGTACGGCCATGATATAAAGGGTGTATTGCAGAGTATCAGCAAGATACGTTGGCATGGAGACACCCCCATTGGACCGCTTGGCTTGTATGTAAAACTCAAGGATCAGAAGTGGGCGCAGCTATTGAGGGCACAGCTGGGAAACTCAATGATGTCTTTTGCATGTACGGATGCGAGAGACCGACCGCAATTGAAGAAAATCCTTGACCAGTCAAAAAAGTACTTCTGTTTGTTGGTGCCTCTTGTGCTCATGATGCTGATTACCTATTAGCTCTCACGTCAACGTTATCATCTCAGAAAGAGATTTATTCGACTATAGAGCTGGTGAGCCACGTGGGGATGTCCTCACTGTTTTGCGCGCTCTTGAGGTGGGTTGTCTCCTGAGATAAAATGACGATAGTAGTGAACTCTGGCCGAGACAGGTTTCCGACCCATATGTACTTCGAGTTCTGATCAATTCGGCAAATATTGAAAGGACAGTGCTTGCGGCAGACCGTAAAGTTGGTGATGACATCCTTAAAAGCCTTAGTGGGGGTGGTGTTGCGTGGACCGCCGACCACATGCGAGTGACTAGATACCCGTACGTGCTCTCTGGTTCCTTCCATCTACCACTCACCATGGGCCAATTAGAGAGGGAGGTGGCTCGTCTATCAATCTGCCGAGGGTAAGGGCCAATGATTCACGTCGCATGCTGTTCACGACAAATGATCTGGCTGCACGTCGGTAAGTGTATGCGCTTCAGCTCATCGCTAATATATCTCACTCACCCGGTAGTGATTGGGAGAATCAGCTACAGGCTGCCGAGTCAGAGTACAAAGCTACACAAGCCGAGTTTAACCACTATCGTCAAGTCTATGACAATGTATCCCGCGAGATCGAGAGGCTTTCCGTAAGTCTCTAGATATGACTATCCTAACAACGCGACAACAGTGTTGTTTAGGTGTTAGAGCGAAAAACCTACGAGCATTTGCGGACGGCAAAGACATCACATGCCCAGCTCCAAGAAGAGGCCAATGAAGAAATGCCAGCCGGAATCTCGGGCTTGCAGAATGCAAAAGATGTGCGTATCTAGCTTGTTCTGCTCGTTGTTTGTGTCGACTTTCCACCTCTCACAGGAAGCCGAGACTGAGAAAGCTTCTATATTGGAACAATATACCGATCTTGCAGCGCGGAAAACTGTTATTGATGAACAGCAGGCTACACTTTTGAGGGAAATGAAGGGTATCAAGGAACAGATTCAGAACTTTGAACAGCACCGCAGTGGAATTATGGTCAGTACCCGTCAGTGTTTGCCGCATGACCTAGTTTTAAATCAGCTTCCATGCAGGCCAAAATCGAAGTGGCCGTGGTGAATCGACTGGAGGCGCAGACGAATCAACAACACTATCAGACGAAACTCGAAACCGAGAGAAAACTGGTCGCTGACATTGACGCTATTGTGAAAACACTTCAGGAGGAGTTTACTAGCTGGTCGGAACACGCAGAGAAGTATTGCGAAAGAGTTGAAAATCCCCGCAAAGTGACCGAGGTACAGCGTCAACTTGATTCAGTTCAAGCAGCCCTGAAGGAGCGAGAGCGCCGGTAGGTTTCATATTTAGAGTGATGCTGTCCTACTGACTTGATTCTTAAGACATGGTGCGACTATTGAGGAGATGACCATCGAAGTAAACAAGGCAAAGGCCGATCTGGATAATGCCGACCGTGATATCCGTAGTCTCTCTGCTCTCAACCACGTAAAATCACTTTCATCTTTGTATTCGGATGACGCATACTCACAAATCGCCTAGGCATTGAGGAACTCTCTTTTGATTCGCCTGGATAGGTGGCATGAATTCCGACGTCATATCGCTCTCCGTTGCAAGCTTGTGTTCCAGTATCATCTCTCCGAGCGGGGTTACTATGGCAAAGTCTTATTCGACCACGTTAATCAGACGCTGCAGCTCAAGGTCCAAACCGATGACCAGACATTGACTCAAGGGAGGGATAAAGATCCTCGGTCTCTTAGCGGTGGCGAGAAGTCATTCTCGACTATCTGTTTGCTCCTATCGTTGTGGGACTCCATTGGTTGTCCACTACGTTGTCTTGGTAATTGAGCACCCTTGATTCCGTTGCTGTCATCTAACGCAGCCTCAGATGAATTCGATGTTTTCATGGATGCTGTCAACCGCCGCATCAGCATGCGTATGATAGTATGTTCAATGTTATTCTGCCCTTCTCTCGTCTCACTGCAAGGCAGATTGACACTGCGAATGCATCCGACAAGAAGCAGTATATCCTGATCACTCCCCAAGATATGGGTAACATCCAAGTTGGGAACACTGTCCGGGTGAACAGGATGAGTGATCCGGAACGCGGTCAAGGCACTTTGGCCTTCAACTAAAGAATCGCTCGGTTTCTTGCAACCTATTTTACTGTACGACTGCACATAGTCCACTATTTCCCTGACATTCTGTCAGATTTTTATTCTACTCACTTGCACAATATTCTATGAGCTCTCCTAGTCGGTCTGTATGCAACCAAGCTAGTATGACATAGGTCTTGGCCAAGCGAAAAACGTCGTTTATCAATACATTGGCATCGTGTCACATACTGGGAACCATCCTTAGGGATTCTCTCGAAACTCTGTCTTGCCTGCAACCCAACGTCTCTCGCTGGTACCATCGACACGTCGTGCTCCATCACCTCTGCCACTCTCGCCGCCCACCACACCCTCACCGAATTGTTCTGCGCCACCTCCCTGACGCTTGCGTCCAGGTTGACCATCGTGTCTCTGTTCCTTGCTGGACATGCCTTGTGCGGGGACACCGAGACCGTCGTACACAGTACGGGACGTCGCTCCGGGAATTGTGCTCTGCGCTGTCAGATAGTCCGTCTCGTTATCTGCAGAGGCATCTTGGTCGACGACCGTATCGAGCAGGACGGGGCTACCTTGCGGCTGACGACCTGTGGGTGGCGAGCGCAGTGCGCGGTCAGCAGCGAAGGCGACTGCAATTCGGACAAGCACACCTTCGGGTCTGCCATCGACGATACCTTGGTTGTCGGGTGGGGAATGTTCCATGTAGTCAGTTCCACGAAGAGGGTTATTTCCGTCAAGGGAATGGTGGTGTGCGTGCGTGCTAGGCATGACTGACTGACCGAGAAAAATACAGATCGAGTCGAGTTGCAAGGTTATCTACCCCTGAGAGGACGATGAAGTCATATCATGTAATCCGGGGCACACAGCTTATAACCACGCCGGATAATATTGCACGATAAGTGACGGCACTGGATAAGAACTACATTGCAGCTTTAAACTCGTAGTGATGAAAGATACCTTTGGTGTCTATCCCCAGCTTGCGCTCTCAGTCGACAAGCTTCTTGCCTTCATCCCTAAATCGCTTCAGCTCCTTCCGCCAGGGCTCCCAGACTTCCCCATACTTCTTGAGAAGGCCAGCAAGCTCTTCTCTCTGCTCTCTCTGTAATGCATACGAATAAGTGGGTAACCTACGGGTATGGACCTTTGACTCACCAGATTCCACGGTTCCTCGCCACCATAAACATCCGTGAAGAGATCACGAAGGTCGCTCTGCTTGAGTGTTTCGGCCCGCTTGAGTGTGGTAATGACATCATTCTTGAGCTTCGCTTTGAGCTCCTCTTCTTCTTTCTCGTTCCACCAGCCTCTCGACTCCATGAACAACCGGAAACGTGTGATCGGGTTATCGATTTTCTTCCAATTCTCGACCTCTTGCCGACCACGGTATGCAAACGAGTCATCAGACGTCGAATGGTGGCCAACGCGGTATGACATGGCTTCGACAAGTACAGCGCGGCCGCTTTCGAGGCATCGTCTGCGTGCCTCTTTCACGGCGTTAAAGACCGCCAGGATGTCGTTGCCATCCACCCTGACGGTGTCAACACCGTATCCGGGTCCCCGTGCGGCTATTCCATCGCCATAAAATTGCTCATGCGCAGGTGTTGAGATTGCGAAACCATTATTACGTGCCAAGAAGATGGTTGGAGTCGGGATCGTCGAAGCAAGAAGCATTCCCGCGTGGAAGTCACCTTCCGAAGCAGCACCTTCGCCGAAGAATACACATGCTACGTTCTTATTGCGTCTTGCAGGATCACGTTTGAGTGCAAATCCGACGCCCGCTGCTTGTGGTATCTGGGTTCCAAGTGGAGACGAGATGGTATGGAAGTGATGCTCAACAGATCCAAAGTGCTACATGAAAAGGTTAGTATGCAAGGTAGACTGGGTTAGGAATTAGATACCATGGGCATTTGTCGACCTTTGCCACTCTTGTCCTCGTAATTTCCAAAGCACTGGGCCATTGCGGCATTAATTCCAAAGCCTCTCCATAGGAGAACGCCCATTTCACGGTATTGACCTAATGTTCTCTCATGATTGGTGTACTGGGATAAAACAAAGGGGCCCACCTAGTACTCTGATGTGACATGAGGAAGTCGTAAGACGGAAAGGGACAAGGATACATACTCGTCATCGTTGGCCAAGGCCGCAGCAGAACCAATAATAGTAGCTTCCTCGCCATACTAGGAGAATGATCATGAGATTCAAACAGGCCAACAGTAATTGTCTCACTGAAGTCATCTAGGGAGATTGATTAGATCCGTGCGGGGAAATGAGAGGATGCGGATGACGTACATAGAATGAAATCTTGCCTTGACGCTGGACGTTGTATAGGATGTTGTCCATGGTCGGCAGGAGCTGCATGTTTTCATATCTGGAGACAGCAAATGTCAGGTTCGACAGTCAAAGTAAGCGGAGAAATCGGAACGCACAACTTGCGAGCAAACTCTGGGGTGATCTACATGGACGATGAGAGCAGACGTCGAGAGAGAGATAGAGACGAACGTCTGGTAGTTCTGCCCCTTGGATAGGGATGCCGACGCCATCTAGCACTCTGTAGGTGGGTATCTGGCCTGATCCCTGTGTGACGGAATTGAAGAACTGGAGCTTTGGGCACACGGGTGAACTCGACGCAGGGAGAGTGTCCTGGTGCTTGTGAGGAAACTTGGGGGCGGCAGTGGCGAGTGCTCTCGCACGGGAAGGGAGGAGGGAGGGGACACGGGGTGGTCGGAACATTTGCGGGACAAGTTCAGGCTCGGAACTTGGCCATGGTATACATATGCATTACGTCAGGATCATTCTGGTGGTGATTCCGCTGCGAGTCGCATAGCATTTCCACTGTCCAGGTCGTTCTACAGCTGTGCCCCGCACCGTTCTCCAATGCCGACATAGCGCACACGCAGCTCGTCCCACCATGCCCCAAAAGCACACCCCAAACGTGACCCAGCCCCTCGTCGCCACCCATCCGTGTCAGAGGACAGAGACTGCGACCGGAAGATACGTCCCACTCAGGTAACAATCGTGCCCATAGGTGCATACTGACCGTCGGTCTCCCCTTCTCCGATTTGCCCGTCGTCGTGCCTATCAAGGTAAGAATGTCTAATAGCTTTATTTCTTTCAAACACGCAATTTTTCGTCGGCACCTACACTTGGGGCTATGAGGATGTTCTCAAGGCCATCGCACACGCGTTTCATTGCAAGGTACCTAGTTCACTTCTATTTTTCATTACTTACCAAAACTCTTCATATATGCTTGGCTTCAAGCATACTACACCGCTGTTTCGTTTAAATTGCCCGCATAGATGCACTGCTTACAGTTTTTGGCACCTCAGATTCACTTTGACCGATACAAACATTCGATTTATTCACATGGTTCAGATCCTTTTTTGCGTGCCCTTGGTACGCGCGATGCCGCTTCCACTAGGTTTCGCGTGCGTGAGCACGGGTCAGACGACCACGCGAGGATTGCCTGGATACCTCCCTGTGAGACCTGCAAACGACGAACCATCTCTACGTCATTGTGTGCATCCAGCGCCCCGCCAACGTCCCTCGAAGGGCTGCCGCATCCACAGAGTCTTGGGCCCGATGCATTTCTTTGAGCGCACAAATTCCGTGGTGTCTCCGTCTTCGTGGTCGTCGCCCTTGTCGTCCTTGTCTTGGTCTCCTCCACGACGGGCGTAGCTTTGGTGGGCGTCGGTGTTGGCAGTGCAGACATTGTGGAACCTGTCGCATCAGCTGGGTATCCCGTCAACAACATGGATGATGCAGCCTCGGGGTGAGGTGGAGCAAGGGGGACTCGGAGAAGGCGCTGGTGTGCCGTTGGTGTGCCGGAACCGCCAAGCTGGGCGATTGCATGTCATTGTGATCACTGCTTGCGCCCTGGCTGGTACACACACGTACGCGTGGCGGACAGATACGAGGTCATTCGAACGCGCAAGGTTGGCATGGGATTCTTTTCGGCGTCTCGGTCATTGGCGAAAACACACAGTCGTCATCAAGGTGTTGGCACACAGTGTGTCGTGAGAGGCGTTTATCGTTGAGCTGTGGAACGCGTTCCATCATCCGAACGTACTGCCGTCGTATGGTGCGAGCGGTGCGGTGGGGGAGAAGCCATGGTTCCTCGCGAGCAAATTTTGTAGTGGCAACAGCCTCATTGCGTTGCTCAAGCGCGCGAGGGTTGTGGGGGCGATGGTAGTGGGAGACAGAGTAATGGTGCGTGTGGATCTGTGGAGGTTTATGCATGAGATTGTCAATGAAATTCTGTACTTGCATGGATGTGGAGTATTGCATGGGGGTGCGTAGATATATATATCATGCAATCCGGTGCGCAGCTTATAACCAGACCGGACAATATTGCACGATAGCGACAGCACTGGATAAGAACCGATATAACTGGCTAGTGATGAAAGATACCTTTGGCGTCTGTCCCCGGGCGTGCAATAGCTTGCGCACTCAGTCGACAAGCTTCTTGCCTTCATCCCTAAATCGCTTCAGCTCCTTCCGCCAGGGCTCCCAGACTTCCCCATACTTCTTGAGAAGGCCGGCAAGCTCCTCTCTCTGCTCTCTCTGTAATGTAATACGAATAAGTTGGGTAACGTACGGGTATGGACCTTTGACTCGCCAGATTCCACGGCTCCTCACCACCGTAAACATCCGTGAAGAGATCACGAAGGTCGCTCTGCTTGAGTGTTTCGGCCCGCTTGAGTGTGGTAATGACATCATTCTTGATCTTCGCTGCGAGCTCTTCTTCTTCTTTCTCGTTCCACCAGCCTCTCGACTCCATGAACAGCCGGAAACGTGTGATCGGGTTATCGATTTTCTTCCAATCCTCGACCTCTTGCCTACCACGATATGCAAATGAGTCATCAGATGTCGAGTGGTGGCCAACGCGGTATGTCATGGCTTCGACAAGTACAGCGCGGCCGCTTTCGAGGCATCGTCTGCGTGCCTCTTTCACGGCGTTAAAGACCGCCAGGATGTCGTTGCCATCCACCCTGACGGTGTCAACACCGTATCCGGGTCCCCGTGCGGCTATTCCATCGCCATAATACTGTTCATGCGTACGTGTTGAGATTGCAAAACCGTTATTGCGTGCCAAAAAGATGGTTGGAGTCGGGATCGTC
>JBBPNP010000186.1:0-49498 GCA_038090955.1 Xerocomellus intermedius
AGAATTCGTCCATTGGTCCTCGGCGACTCCAGGGGCAAGTCTGCAGGTTTGACTTTCGGCGACTTTCGCGAAAATGACCTTGAGCTAGGTGGACGTGGAACGTCAGGGATGTCCGCGCCGTCCTTCTCCTCATCTTCATTCATCAACGCGGTAAAAGTATCTCGGTCCTTCTTCCCGAACCCCGCAATAGAGCTGACCGCATTCGAGGCCCACCCGGTGACAGACATTCTCTTATTGGGTTTTGTTGCACTCTCATTCCCGGCGACAGTGACGTTGCTGCCGGAACGCTTGCGGGAAGCCGGGGAGGTAGGCCGTGAGAGGGTGATTGATCCTTCAGCATCAGACTTGCGTCGTACTGGGGTACGGGCACCCGGGTCATAGTCCGATTCCACCGATGAGGTACGATTCGAAAGGGTGGACCGTTTGGAGCGAATAGTGTGGTACTTGTCATCGTCAGTAAAAGAAGGGGAACGTGATTGGGAATTGGCTCTGATATCCTCGAACTTCGTCAACGTCAACCTTGCATCTGTATGTCAGTGACACGTCAGAAGGCTGCAATGAACCACTAATTCGTCACACCAACTAGCTTTCACGTCATTCAATATCTCAAAGGATTGCATCGCGAAATTAAGTTGGATGCCAAGGAAATTCGTCAGTTCGCGTAGCTGCGAGATCTCGTTCTCTTGAATAGTCTGAATCCGGGAGCGTACGTCCTCAGAGGTCTCCTCGCTGCTTCCGCGTGAGCATAAGGGCAAAGCAGAGTGAACGGACGGGCTTACAAGTGTAGTCGACACCGCTGCAGTTCGTCTTCTGCCTCCCGTCTTTCCTTTTCCTTTTCCTTCTTACAGCTCTTGATCTTGTCATGCTTGGTTATAGCCGCGTCGTAGCTCAGTCTAGGTGTTGTGGGGAACAAGTATGGGGATCATCCAGTCCAACAATGGTCAACTCACCTACGACTGTCCAATTTCTTACGTTGGTATTCGCAATCCTTGATATCCTGCGCAAACCTCTCGCATGATGTCATGAACGTATCCCGAAAAGTGAGCCCGTATGCCTCTTGGAGCGTGGCGATCTTGCGATGAGCCCTGCCCAAGGCGACGAGACACGTCCCTGTAAGACGGCCCACCGTTGAGCACGTCCATGAACGGTCAACACGAGCGACCCTCACCAAACGCAGAGTCATCGCCATACTCCCCGTGTGTGACCATGACGATCCCAAGGGCGTCGAGCGGCATGAGCTTCTCCGCCTCTCCAGAACACGGGGACTCTTTCTTCTTCGAAAGTACACGGTGGTAGTCTTCTGAGGCTGCCTGCAACCTGACAGTGACGCGCGCGCGAGCGACCGTCAGTTGAGACTCGCGTCGGACTCGATATGAATCAAACGAGGGGCGTACCGGAGGATACCTTGCTTTCTCAGGTCTATGTCTTGCTCTAGTTCCTTGAGTTCGTCTTTTACGATGACGGTCTTGTCGCGGGAGGAGACCTTCTCGCCCGCCCACTGGTCCGGCACCTCAGCGTAAGACCCACAAAGAAGTCCAATCCCTCGACACTAAACTTCCCGAGCTAGCTCAAAGACATGATTATTGTCCCAGTGTATACTCAAGCACGAGACCCACCTGTTTGCTGGCCATGGAGGTGAGAGAGAAACAAACCACGTTTCAGTGTCCGTCACGGTGGTCTGATTTTTCTTCGGGTGGTCTGACTTCAGTGAGTCCGAGTCGGCCCCGTCCAGCTGACCGTCGATCATCCCGCCGGGTCTTCATGGCATGTTCTTTTCTGTCACGCTTGGCAACGGGCCAGAACAACTTGGAATGGACACATCGCGACCAACCATAATTAGTTTCACGATATATACTACAATGAACATCGATATCATGATCATGGCTTCGCAGCCAGACGCATGCCTTCTTGTCTTGGCTCTCAGGGTCCGACCTGACATTACACAAACATAGAACATTTACAACAAGAAGTACAGGAATCTCAGCTACAACCAGGAACATCATCTACAAATCGAATTCAAGTGCTTGTCTACCATCACTGCACGTCGAATTAGCCACCCGACCATGACTCAAGAGGTGAAACGAAACGCACATCATCACAATCGTCGAAATGATCTTCAGAAAGCAGCCGTCCATCGAGAAGTTTCCCCATGTGCGTCGGCGCAAAGCGCATGCCTTTCCTTCGAAAGCCCATCAATTTCCTCAGCAAATCCAGTGGCGTGGTTTGAAAGGTGTCAGCGCTTTGCAAGTGCCTTGGTCGATTGTTCGGGGAAATGAACCCGTCGCGTCCAACCTCGATGCCCTCTTCGTCTTGCAGGTCCCTTGCGTACACCCAAAGGAAACGACACAACCGGATGTACGTCTCGTAGTCCTTCAGGTATAGCTGCCCAGCAAACACGTTCAACTGATCCATGAGAGACGAGGGGGAAGTCCAGCCAGTGGGGACCGCGGGAATGCTGTACAAGGCAAGGCCGTCGCATGGTTTCATGGACCTGGTGATTCGGGGTGTGTACAGATGGAGGTGAACCTTGCCGCTCGACCTGATAGCCGGTAGGAAGTAGTTGACTTCGTGAGGGCTCAAGATGACAAGCGCATCGTTGTCAGCACTTTTCCCGGAAATAACCCACTGGACAGGGCGCAAGTAGCCGCCCGATTTTCCTGATGAACTGACGGCCTTCTGAAAGTCCGTTGTTGCCAATAAATATGGACTCCAAACGCGAGCCTCGTTGGCAGCTGCCGCGGAGGTCGCGTAGAGCGTCTCGAAAGCTGGACGGAAATCTTGGGTGTTTGTAGGAATGACGCCTGTCTTTATAAAGTCAACGATGGCTTGGCGGATTGAAGGGGTCACTGAGGGCACCCTCAGGGGGCGTTGCACTTGTCGTTCGTGTTCAGCTTCGTGAGTGACCTCTCGCTCTTGTTCTTCGTCCATGCTCACATCGCGGAGAGACGAAACCCCGAGCTCGCTGCAACGTTGATAGATGTCCGGGGTAACCAACAAGGAAGAGGTCAAAGTCTTGTGGGGCCCATAGAGATCTTCCAACCGCTTGGCTTCTGGATGGAGCCACTCGCTCGTTAGTTTCTTCGAGGATAGCTTGTCTTGACAGAAGCTGGTCCAGGCAGCATATCGGGACGTATGGTCCATCCCCTGTTGTACCCAGTGAGGCGCCCGCTGTTGGATATCGTCGCATGTCTCGCGTATAGCCCATTGTAGGATATCGATGGTGCCGATGACATCTGAAGGACCTTTGCTAGCCACAGACCGGATACGTCGATCAACCTCGAGAGGTGCGAAAAACATAATGGAGTGGCCATGGCCCAGCTTGCGCATCCGCATGCACCCTACGGGTAGGAAACACTTAGATTCATGCATCCGGGTAGTGCAGACCGTACATACCCTGAGTTAATCGATCTTTGGTAAGCTTGGGGCCCAATGTGACAGCCGCGCGGAATCCGCTAGGAAATTTGATGTCGGTACCACGTGTATGAGCGTCATCGAGGTATATGACGCATTGATCCAACTGCTGCGCGAATGGTGACGATATCAGAAGGTGCGTGGTGCCGTCTCGCGTTAGTACCATCGGCTCGTCGTCCTCATTGAAATAAACGGCTGCTGAAGTGTTCGGACTGATAGCTAGCCACGCTTTAGCCAACTCATAGTTTTGAAGGTCGAGCATCTGAGCACCGACATCCAATAGGACGCGGATTTCGGGCTCCTGGGAAACCAAGATCTTGAGGAATTCACATGTGCCCTGCCGCTCGCCGTTCTCTCCGGTCATGCACATGTAGTGCTTGTTTTCTGGCTGTAGAACATACGATAGAACCTTCGCGTTGGTTCCTCGCTGGTGATCGGGGTCGCGTTGAGTGATGTGGACGGGTAATAGATATTGTCCGTCATTCGTTCCCGAAAACCCTAGCATGGTTTAAGTTATTGAGTCAGCAAGCTCGGAGATCGTTGACCTTATCCTCAACTTACCGGTCAGTAGACGTTCTTTCTTCTCTGCCAAATCCCAACCTGAACAGGACAGTTTTGAGGGAAACTCTTTGGCTGCTTTCGGGAACACCACGCTCGAAAGGTAAAAATCGACCGTCGCCCGATTGCGCTTGAACAGAGGAAATAGAAACTCGTTCCATTGTTCCGATGACTTGATGTTGACGCCACTTAAAGTCCGCAAGCAGTCTGGCACGGCAGTACAGTCTTGAACCCAGAGATCGTAATCCAAGGTTGGGTCATCCTCTTTGAGCAAAATTTCAAAAGAAAGGCGTAGTTGTTCTTCACTGAGACCACTGTAGTAATAGGAAAGGCAAGTGAGGATGATGGCGATGTCCGGATGTCCAAACTCGGCCCTTGGTGCTGGGACGTCTTTTGCTCTATATGGGACTGCGAGCATGGTACGTGTTGGGGCAAGGCCATAGTCTACCCGCCACCGTCGCTCTCTGAAAACATACAAAAGAATACCGGTGGCCAAGAGGCCGCGCAACAGTAGCAGACCGCCCCACACAGGAGTTTGTTGCGAGTAATCTTTTACCAATTGGACTGTTTCGGGAGGGACATTTTCGCATGATATGAAGCTCCGGATCGCTTCCCTAAGGTCCAAGTGGAGCTGTCCAAAGCTGAAGCTCAGAAGTAGACCGTTGATAATGTCTTGCACTATCAATGAGATCAGCTTTTGACCGGCATCTTCGTGCAGGATACGAAGGTGGGGAAAAGATCCGGGTGGACCGGGCTCATACTCTACTCCGTGCGGGAGAAGATCCCGAAGGGAGGACGCATGTTTGTTCACGAGGCCGAGAACTTGTTCCGTGGTGGTCCATCGATCGGGGAAGCCTTCCATATATTGCTGAAGGCCGATGGTGTATACCAATTGAAACCGAACATGAAGGACTTCGTCGCTCTCGTCTAAAATATCTCGTGAATGAGAATGTAGCCACCTCTGAAGTTTCAGCATTGCGTGCGCCAGTTGACCGTCTTCTGCCTGAGGCAGCTGCTTCTCCACGCTCACCAGCTTGAGCGACAAAATGTGCTCCGGCTGGACAACCAGGATCCCACGCTCCTTCATGCATTCCGACATCACTTCATGGAGGGCAGCCACTTTCTCATGATTGATCTCGAGGGATCGAGAGAATGGGATGAAATATATTCGCCTGTTGACAACCCCGCCGAGGCGATCCGCAAGAAGGTGAAACATCTGGACCGTCAACGCTTTCGGGACAATAACACGGACGAGTTGAGCTCCATCGGCAAGAGCAGCAACAACGATGGGGACGATGACGGATGACTTTCCCTCGCCCATATTGAGTTGCATGGCCGTATTATTACCGGAGCGTGGTGATATCATTTCATCGGCAACCCCGGCTTGAACGCGACGAACTAAGAAGTTGCCTTGCAGCTGAGGTGGGCGATGGACGTGGTGTCAACTGGTATATACATCCATCACACGAGAAACATACCTGAATTAGTAGCCAGTCTGGGTGCGTTTCGGCGTCCCAACCATCACATCCTTCGTTCTGTAGTTCCGTGGGGAGCTCTTCGCGAGGATCGTCGAAGTGTAGTCGAAGCAATCTTCGGGCACGCTGTAGCTCGAGTGCGAGTAGAGTGAAACGTGTGAGACACTCCTTCCAATCGTCGGAGAGTATGATCGGTGAATTGGATGCGAGGGACCGAAAAAGTGCATGCGCAGTGATGCGTGGCCATTGACCAGATTGCTCGAGAGCTTGTTCGCTCTGGCTTTTCGGGCCTAGGTGCTGCTTCACATACTCCAGACCTTCGTTGTAGCTGTCTCTGCAACGAACATAGTGTTCCACAAGTGCCTCGGCAGTAGGTAGCTTCGTCGCTCCGCGAGCTACAAGGGAGACCTCACTTCCAAAGCATCCTGCACTAGTGCGGAGGGCCGAAACATACCGACGCTGGAATGAATTTACAGCGTTCGTCTCAACCGTAGCGATTAGTTGGTGCAACGGGGCGGAACCAGAAAGTGAGGTATTCTCGTTGTCGGCACTATATGAAGGCAATCTACAATGTGCTTGAAAAGATGGTGCAGGTCTGGCGAATAGCTGGTCCACCGTGAGCGACCAGGAGGTGCGAGAGGGGGTGCTCTGCGACGGTTGAAATGAGTATTGAAGGATTGGGATTGGGGAGGCCTCGGAGGATACGATGTTCAGGATATCCTGAACACGAGTAAGGTGCTTTTTGAGTCTGAGATTGCGATAGCAGCTGGAGAAGTGCCTCTGAACTTTGGATGTGAAATTTGCCACATCGTATAATTTGGGACTGAGTGAGCACGGTGGAGGGGTCTCACATGGCCAAGCATTCAACAATTGATGGACAGTTGAATTGGTGTCCGACTCTCGTCTGCTGTTATATATTTTGAGCTGACGCTTTCGCAGTGCCTCTGCACTCTCCTCAGCGTTTGCAGGGTTGTTGCTTTCAGGGCTACGTTCGAAGGAGTGGGCACAGGAGGAAACACAATTGCGCAAGTTGTCCTTGGAGGGACGATATCCTTCTGAGAGTCTGTAAGAATCATAGCTTGGTGGATCTTCCGACTGGAAGTGTGGGTCCGATGCAAAGGCTACGAACACGGGGACCAGTTTGGTAAGTCGTGACGAGGCGTACGCCATGGCCGGCAGTGAGAAAAGTAATTGAGACCATTTTCCTTTATCGTTGCTGCGCAGGAGTTTGTATGCCTTGAGCCAAATCAATGGAAGATTCGGAGCCAACCACGATCTGTCATATTGAAGAGACAAAGTCGTACTATCCCCAGATATGCTTCCCGCCCACGACTCCACCATGCTCAGTATATCTGTGGTCATCACACTGGCGGTCCGGTGGTGAACCAGAGTCGCTGCGGTATAAGCGCGTTGCTCTCCCGAAGCATCCTCCTTCACTAGGTCTCTGGCGTAGTACCGGACATCAAGATTTGCCCCGGAAGGCTGTCCAGAAAACTGGGAAGGAAATAGATACGCAGCTCGTAGCGCACTGCGCTCTAGCAGGTTCTTGTCGCGAGATGGAAATGATTTGAATAGATCGCTTGATGGACTCTCGTGGAACGATAGCATTCTTTCGCAGTGCTTCTTGATCCCATTGGCAACAACGTACAACTCGTGATGCTGGGCGTTCGAAGGGAGATCCAGCCAATCCGTCGACCACACAGTACGCTTGGGACATATGGACGCGATCAAGCTCAGGAGCTCCGCTTCGCGAGAACCGAACCTCGTGATCGACCAGCAACTGGCTGACCGTAATAGAGACAACGCTTCCTCTGTGCCCGACCTCCCTGTAAGCGGATCGGTGCTACACCCGCTAGTAAGAGCGTGCAGGTAAGCACAGTACAGCACGTTTGTCAAACTGACATTTCCTGTCAGGCAACCCATGTCGATGTCGACTCTATAGGTTTGGTATGTGACGCGGCCAAGGGAGGGACGATGAGTGTTGATTTCGACATAAACGTGATGACCGTCCATCTTGAACGAAATCTCGCCCTCCGGAATGAGTACACATCGGGGGATGAGTTCGACGGCATGAACATCTCTGATCTTTGCCCGAAGTACGAGCCGATTGACTAAACCAAACAGAGTCCCGACAGATTGGTTCTCGTCATAAACCATTCCCCGGATGTTGTGAGATTGCAGGTCCCCATCCTCATCGACGTAAAAGGACAGGCCATAACGAGGTAAGACAACAGACAATTGCAACGATGACATAGGTTGGCTGGAGTCGATCGGGGATACACTGACAAGGAGATTCTGTGGGGTGTCGAAGGGCCTCAAGAGGCTTGAAACCATGCCCCAGGATGGGCTTCGGATGTCTACAAGGAACTTGTTGCCTTTCTGCATGCGATATTGCCCAGGAGTACAATCAATCTTCCAGTTCTCCGACGATGTCTCCCAGAGGTTGTTCAGAGGGCGGATCTCCATGACGGATGTGGAAAGGTTTAACCAATGGGCATGTCCCTCAATCAATACTGCCGGCAAGTCTCCTTCCAATTTTTTGTGAGGGATGAGCTCAATGGTATTAGAATCACCAGTGACCTGTTTCCGTTTTGCTCGTATCACCAGATCCGAGTCGTTGTTTCTGAGAGAAAAATATACCTGGGCATGCAACCTGAGTCCCTATGGTATATCCTACACCTGTGAAAAGTGCGCTTACCTGGTGATCGGAAACCATACCCCTTGTCGAGTAACCCATCCCTGGGAGATCACTTGGTATCACCTCGAGCACATGCTGCAAAAGTGATCAGTAACCTACATTACATTGGGCATGATGAGACGTACTTCGCCAAATAGTAGGTTGTATATCGGATGTTGCAAAATTTCGTTCGGCAATCGCCCAAGCGGTCTCCCGTTGACCAAAAGTGACCCAACAAGTAAATTATAATGCACCACTTGTGAGCTCCGGTCAGGTGTCGCCGTGGTCCTGCACGAGAGCCAGCGTGAATTCGGATTCTGTATTGGGGTCCACTTCGAACCTGGACGGTATTCAGGCCAAAGCCAGCCGACCGCAAGGTTGATGCCTTGATCGCTGTGGTCGGTCTGAATAACGTCGCTTACGACACCCTCGAGAACCAGAGAGAGGCGGCGATCACGGTCAAGAAGCAACTGCGAATATGTGGGGAGGCAAGAGACCTTGCTGGGTGTGTGGTCGTTGATTAATATAGCGGAGGAGAGGAGAACTTTGATATCTTCCGCTGAATGGAGGAACTTTCGGATCATGGAGGGGTTAATATCAAATGTACTTCGACAGATGGCGGCCGCATCCCGTAAATGCCCACGGAGCTCTTCGTCGCCCGGCGCTTCCGTGAGCTTAGCCGATAGCTCCTCTACCCAGGAGAACACCTTGCCACGCACAGTCCGAAGAAGTCCGAGCGCTTTCAACGAGACAGCCCGATTCGGGCTGGACGTGAGCAGACGACGGAGCAAGAAGGAAATGGTGTCCATCGTCACCCCTTCAAGCCAGTTGGCTTCGACATCCCGGGCGAGGCTATCAAGCTCTCGTAGAAGCGCATAGCAAAAGGAGGGCCGATGGATCTCCTGATGCCATATCCACTCCGTGTTGTCAAGCGGTCCAGCTTGAGAGACTGCCTGGGCCAACAGCAAATGGACTTCATGACGACGGAAGCTCAACGATCGACCTCGAAGCTCTCGCAAGACGTTGAGCCATTGAATTAAGCCGCCACTACGCAGGTGTCCGAACGCTATATATTCGTGGATGGAAAGGTCCTTGTGGCAATCGGCTTGGTTTGCCACGACTTCGTTCGACGTGTGGGAGGTGGTGTCAATATATTTTTGCAAGTTCTGGTATGGTCCGCTCGGGAGCTTGTACGTGCAGTACCGGCTGATATCGCGGTCGAAAGGACCTAGCGTTTCTGTGACACGAAGACAAGCATGGCTATTGAAAAGATGGAATGTCAACCTATTGTCGACGCAGACCCGTTTCTGCGTGGTGGGGATGGACGTTTTGAGGTTGAGCGGTGCGGTATCGGAACCGACGGAGATCTGTGATCTAGGATGCTGAACAAGATAAGGCTGGAGCGCGACATTGTTGCGGAGCTGGTAATAGTGATCTTTTTTCCGCTCAGCGGACGGAGAACAGATATCGACCAAGAGATGGAATGTAGCAGTACGCCACATACTGAAAGTTACTGGACAATCTAACTCGAACACCACAACCTCGGCATGGAGCTGCCCAGCTGGCAACGGCCACTCGTGAACGGTTATCTGCATGTTCTTAGATTCTCTTTTAAGGTGACACTTGCTGCAGTTGCTGGGATGGTATTCGGAGCCATCCTGACTAACCGCGAAATCGTGATCAATCTCGGCGGCCTCCTGCTTAAGCTTGGCATGCCGAGCATTTGCTCTTGCAAGTTCAGCAACCTTTTCACGAACTTCGCACCGGGCAGCTCCCTCGATTCGAGCCTTGAGACGCTGAAGACGTGAAGACCCTCTGTAGAAACGGACGGCAAAACTGTCTGCGGTGATTGAGGGAGAAAACACCGACCACCCACTATGGGATTGAGAGTGGCGACGAGAGAGATATTGGTGCGCGCGGTGAAGCCGACCAAGGCTCCCAGTCTTGTAAAGTAACAGATTCTCCAGGAGATTCGTGGGGATCTTCGGAGAGTAGTCTGCGAGCATGGGGGTTTCCTTGATAGCTATCTTGTCGAGCGCAACCCAAAGCTCGATCGTGGTCAACAACATGAGAGAGAGGAGCTCTGGATTATTCCCGTATGTTTTCAGCGCACTGGAGGAGTATTTGTTTCCCAAGAGCTCCAGTTTCACGCAAGCTTCGTCGTTGTTTGTCACCTGATCAACCCAGCCATCAATGCCCTGCTCAACTGCCTGCTCAACATCGTAGAGGGTAACGTAGGGTTCGGAACGATATGCCTCCTCGAAAAAGGCTCCATCAGACGACAGAAAGTCATCAAGAGAACCCCGAGGTCGATGTTTGGGGTACAAAGGGCTGTCGAGAGGAGTGATGATGTGGCGAGTGAGACAGTTGCGAATGTAAGCGCGACTACTCGAGACCGATAGCTCAATGTCTCGCATGAGATTGAGCTGAGAGGGGGTCCAGGGTGGGGATTTACGCTGAGCAGCTTGTACCTGTCTCCACCTGTTCTCAAGTGTCGATTGGAGGGAAGTGCATGTCTCCAACACCGTGCTCGAGAGCCAGTCTGGCGCGGAAGAGCCGAGCTTCCTCAGTCGTCGGCTGATCTTGGCTGACATGGAATGCAGTAGGTCATTGGGAAGGTTGGCACAGATCTTTTCCTTCGCAAGGCAACACATGAAGAATAGCATGAATTGTTTGTAGGTATCATGCCCGAGAGCAGACCGGTCCAGTGAGGTCTGAATGGCAACTCTTATAAGAAGCCAGAGCGACGAGCGTCGCCAGGACAGCTGTGGCTCGTCCCCCACGCGTTTCGTAATGCGAACGATGTCGGCAGGGTGACCGACACTTCTCAAGATGCCAGTAAGCAGCTCGGTGACATAGCAAGGGTGCGAAGGGTCTCTGCCAGTAATGATAGTCCGCGCTTCTTCGCCCTTTGGAGCAGCGTCAAGTATATCGTTGTTCATGTGAACGAGGAAATTCACGAGTTCGGAAATAAAGCTCTCGTCCTCAAACACGGTGTTGGGGATTTCGATTGCCGGTCCAGGATATGAACATATGAGCTTTCCTTGTGTAGTCAACACATTTTCGGCCTTGGGGGATACCTCAAAAGACTCGAAAATGGTGACTTCTTTCTTCTTTCTGAATATGACCGCCGTATTTTGGGATCGAATAAGAAATGCGAGGACATCTACGCATTATGAGTATTTAGAATACTGTGGAGGCTCGAAAGCTTACCTCCAACGTCCATGCTGCTGAGCTGAGAGATAGTTTGGGACCTGTCCAAGGCTTCCAACTGGACAATGGCCTGAAGATTGTCCAGCATTCGTGAAATTCTGCGCCACTGCGGCATGTCAGCTTCGCTAATGTGGTCACTGTGGAGACGCGCAGCGGATGCAATTGCTGTAGCTAGCGAACGATCATGGCGGACACAGTGTTTATCTTGATCGGGAAGCCGGAGAGGAAGAAAGACATGCATAACGATACCTCCCAAGGTATAAAGATCCCCGGGGTCAATGATGGAGTGAGACATTCGAACGATGAATGAGACTGGAGCTAGACAGCGAGGCGTTGAGAGGAGGGAAAAGGGCAAAACACATGTAGGTCTGTTGTTCGTCGTTTTGTGGCGAGGAATTCGTCCTAAAGTCAAAGGTCTGAGTCCAAACAGCACAGGATGGAGGCACAGGGCACTTAGCCGTACCGGTACCTTCGCTGGGCTACCTGCAGGCGCACGCAGTGGGTGGGAGTGTACGTAAACGAACGAGCGTGTATGGGTGCGGTGAGGGCGAGCAAGCGCGCTCGTACCTCGCTGCCAGATCTGCAAAACATAGCTGAGCAAAAAAGAGCCTGGGCCATAGGCCCATCACTGGCAGCCAATGAGAGGGCTTAGCAGCCAATTTAAATGTTACGAAAGAGCTGTTGGACTGCCGTCATTTCAGAGATCAGTGCGTCACGGTGTGACAAAGGCGCAAAAGCACGAGGTGATGCGAACATGTACAATGCGAAGAAGGCATTCGTTGACTTTCACCATTCCTGATGACTACGTCGACCATGACCGGTGCGTACTGGCAAAATGAGGCTGCATTTATGCTAACCGTTGGACAATTTAAAGAGGGTTCCGCGCTGATCGAAATCGACGTCGGTAACGAAATAAAGGCAGTGGCATTTACAGCGGATGGCGAGCACATCGTCGGCGGTGGTGATGGACAAGTTGGCGTGTGGCGAGTGGCAGACGGTAAAGAAATGGCAACGATGGACGCGCGGGATGTGTGGTGTCTCGCTGTTGCGCAGGATGGCAGGTGGATCGCCGGGGGGACATTCGACGGACATGCGTTTGTGTGGGACGCAAAGACATTCGAAAGGGTCTTGACGCACTGGGTGGATCCCGACGACATCCTCGCCGTCGACTTCTCGCCCGACTCGACGCGACTCCTTGTGGCATCGTTCAACCGCACCGCCGCCGTCTGGGACGTCGCAGCCCGCGAACAAGTGCTCACACTCCGCCACGACAGCCCCGTGATAGCAGCGAAATACTCGCCCCTGGGCGATCGCATCGCCGTAGCCACAGACAAATCCGTGCGCGTCTGGGACAGCAGCGATCGCCGCTTGCTCGTGGACATCCCGGTAAACGTAGCCCCGTTGTTCAACACCGGTCTCCTCTGGTCCAACAACCACCTCTTTGTCGTGTCCGGCAGCACAATAAAGCAGTTTGATGCATCCACCGGGTCTGCCGCCGCGAAATGGCCGGTTCACCAGAGCAACCCCCTCTCGTGCATTGCCCGACCACAGCATGGCGATTTCATCGCATATTCTACAAATGATACCGTCACGTTTTGGGACGCGTCAACACATGTCCACCTCTGTCGCATCCAACACCCTCAAGACATATCTTCAATCGCACTCTCTCCAGACGACCGCTTGCTCGCAATTGGTGGATATGGCGGGAAAATCACCGTCAGATGTCTATATCCCATTCCCGTGAGTATCATATTCCTTCGGGTTCCGGTGATCTGAACAGCTTTCTTGTCCCGCTTGTATAGGATCCAATCCAATTGGCTCGTCTACATCCCACTTTCCAGGAACCTGACATTCAGATCGACGACGCTGCGCTCGATTCATGGAAGCACGATCAGCTCGAGAATGCGGATGCGTTATTGACCGCATCGATCCCCGAGTCTCGGAATCCAAACCATCATGTACTCGCTTGCCGGGCTCTCGTCCGGGCTCGTTTGCGACTGTGGGACGCAGCGCTTGTCGATGCAGAAGAGGTGATTCTTGCTCTGTTCTCACATACACTGACGCTCACGTCAATTTACACCAAGGCCAACAAAATCCAGCCGTCCGTCATTGGCTACATTGCAAAGTGTGTAGCGCTTGTCGGCAGTGGGGAAAAGCACAAGGGCTATTGGGTCTGCGACATCGCATTCGAACGCTTCCATTCATCTCACGTTACCTTTCTCCTTCTCGTCAAGGTCTGTGTTTTTTTAACGTGGTTTCCCCCAACTGCTCATATCGCTTAGGCTATCATCATGTTTATGGCCGGAGAGCACCGCGAGGCGATATCACTCGTGGGCGACCTCATCGATACCGTCCCCTTCAACTCACTCTACTATGTAGTTCATGCACGTGCACATGCTCTTCCACGCGGCGAATATCACCACTGACATTTCCAGTAGGCATATATGCATCTTCTCCTTGGAAACTCGCACATGGAGCGCAGCGACTACGAGTGTGCAATACAATCGTTCGAGTACGCACGAGGCCAAATGCGACACTATGAAAGCCCACCGCTCTTGGTGGTCTCATTGGTAAGCTTCCTAATGGGTGCATTGCAACCTATCCGAACCGCTCACTGACCCGGACAGATATCCGGATGGAAATTTGATACTCTCCACATCATGACTCGACAGCGTCTGTGCGACTCCCTGTTTGCGGCGGGTCGCACTGAAGATGCAGGCGAATCTCTTCTCGAAATGATAAATACCCTTGATGAAGAGTGTTGTATGAGCCCACCCCTCATCAAGTGGGTTTCCGGTGAGTTTTTATTCCCAACTACTTTGGCTGCTGTGCGTTTGAAACTTCTCCGCAGATTTCACCCACAGGTACCTCTCCGCTCCGGAAAATGGCGATGACGCGGCCTCGAATACAGCTCAGCACAAACAAGCGTCGGCACCCCTCGACTCATGGACCCCCACACCACTATTGAGAGAATGGGCTAAAGCAACATTGACGAGTGGGGAATGGAAGGATGCCTTAGTCGCCGCTACCAGTGTGAATATCTTCTGCTGCTCTTGTACCCCTCGTCGGATTGACACACTGATGGTTTGCAGTTCACACTTCCCAGAGTCACGATTTATCGGGTCATATGTGAACGTCTGAAAGCGATCGATCGTGTAACAGATGCAATCGAATGTTTCCACGAAATGATGAATGAATCAACGGGAGGGGAGATCTACGTGAGCGGACCCACGACCGAGTGGGCTTCTGGCAAGTTCATGTTCTACTTGTTTTGTCTGCCATATATTCAAGCTTTCTGGTCAGATTTTACCCACCGGTGCCTCTCTGCTCCCGGGAGCGACGACGACGCACCGACGTCTCGCGCTACCCTCGATTCACCGACCGCCACACCACTCTTGAGGGAGTGGGTAAGAATAGCATTAGCGAGACGCTTGTGGAAGGACGCCTTGGTCGCTGCTGCCAATGTGAGTATCTTCTTTTGCTATGATACCCCGCGTCGGATTGACACTGATGGTTTGCAGTTCATACTTCCCACGGTCACAATTTATTGGTTCATGTGTGAACGTTTGGAAGCGATGGACCGTGTAACGGATGCAATCGAATGTTTCCACGAAATGATGAGTAAATTGGGAGGGGAGGTCTACATGAGCGAACCCATGACCGAGTGGGCTTCTGGCGAGTTTATGTTCTACTTGTTTGTCTGCCATATATTCAAGCTTTCTGGTCAGATTTCACCCATCGATGTCTCTCTGCTCCCGGGAGCGACGATGACGCGCTGACCCCTCGCGCTACCCTCGATTCACCGACCGTCACACCACTCTTGAGGGAGTGGGTAAGAGCAACATTGGCGAGACGCTCGTGGAAGGACGCCTTGGTCGCCGCCGCCAGTGTGAGTATCTTCTTCTGCTCCGGTACCCCACGTCGTGACACTCTGATGGTCTGCAGTTCACACTTCCCAGAGTCACAATACATCGGGTCATATGTGAACGCCTGGAAACGACCGATTGTATAACAGATGCGGTCGAATGTCTCTATCAAATGATGAGTGAATTGGGAGGCGAGGTCTACATGAGCGAGCCAATGACCGAGTGGGTTTCTGGCGAGTTTATGTTCTACTTGTTTGTCTGCCATACATTCAACCTTTTTGGTCAGATTTCACCCACCGATGTCTCTCCGCTCCCGCGAGCGGCGGTGACGCACCGACGCCTCGCGCTACCCTAAATGCACCGACCGTCATACCATTCTTGAGGGAGTGGGCAAAAGCAACATTAGTGAGACGCTCATGGAAGGACGCCTTGGTCGCCGCTGCCAGCGTGAGTATCTTATTTTGCTTTGGTACCCCTCGTCGGATTGACACACTGATGGTTTGCAGTTCACACTTCCCAGAGTCACGATTTATCAGGTCATATGTGAACGTCTGGAAGCGATCGATCGTGTAACAGATGCAATCGAATGCTTCCACGAAATGATGAATGAATCAATGGGAGGGGAGATCTACGTGAGCGGACCCACGACCGAGTGGGCTTCTGGCAAGTTCATGTTCTACTTGTTTTGTCTGCCATATATTCAAGCTTTCTGGTCAGATTTCACCCATCGATGTCTCTCTGCTCCCGGGAGCGACAATGACGCACCGACGCCTCACGGGGCCTCACTTCTAAGAGAGTGGGCAAAAGTAAATTTGGCTCGTCACTTGTGGAGAGATGTCTTGCTTTCTGCTGTTAGTGTGAGTACCTCCTTTTACTCTCGTACCCATCGTCGGATTGAAATTTGACACACTACTGGTGTGTAGTTCACACTTCCCAGGGTCACGATCTACCGGGTCGTATGTGAAGGTCTCGAAATGATGGACCGTGTAACGGATGCGATCGATTGTTTCCACCAAATGACGGGTGAATTGAACCTACATGATGAGCACTCGGAATGGGTTCTTGGTGAGACTCTGGTCCGCGCATCCTGTGTACGTGTCATCGCTTACGTAATGGTTTCTGTCAGACTTCAGGCACCGTTCCGTTAAGAATCTGGAGCATCTCGGAGATACAGCAGTGGATGCCCGGCGGTATGATGCGGCCGTCTCCCACTATTCGACCGCATTGTCCCTCGGTTCTCTCTCCCCACAAGGCATTCTTATCAAGCGAAGCAAGGCATGCGCGGCAATAGGGTCGTGGACACAGGCTCTAGACGATGCAAACCAGGTACATCTTTTTTTTTTTTTTACCTCAGAGGTCAATCTTGTTGACGCGTGATCATCAGGTGACCGCACTCGATCCGTTGTCACCATGGGGCTACGAGATGAAGCATGAAGCTTTACACAAGACAGGTGACTTCCACAATGCGGTTGATGCGCTCGAGACGATGCTTTTGAAGATAGCGCAGTCACCCGATCCGGACATTCGTCGTGAGTTGTATCCTCGGTTACCACGATAAATACGACTTCCTCACATTATTCGACAGAGCACGGTGACCGGTACATCGGCCCATCGAGCACACGAGCAATGATTCGCACAATTGTTCAACGGACTATACGTCATTTGCCACTTGTGCTCATCAACACGACCACTGGCCGTCTGCACAATAGAACTGAGCAGGCATCTGCATTCGAATCACTGCCAATATTTGAAGAACTTGTATCATCGATGACGACACGCATCGATTACGTCCGCATCAAACGTGAAGTACGACAGTACTTCCGATACGTGATGCTATCGCACAAGTGGGAAGATGACGAACCACTGTTCCATCAAGTCTTATGCATAGCAGTATATGACCTGGATAAATCTTCGACTCATGACAAGTTGCAAACGTTCTGCAAGATTGTTCGGAATGCCGGATTCAATTGGGCATGGAGCGATACGTGTTGCATCAACAAATCAGATCACTTCGTACTCCAAGAGGCCCTGGTCGCCATGTTCAAGTGGTACCAGGGTTCTGCCTTGACGATCGTTTTCCTCCGCGGTGTTCGCTCTTCATCGCGGTGCGGCGCTCTTGTAAAGAGCATTTGGAACACTCGTGCCTGGACGCTTCAGGAATACATTGCTGCCAATGTCGTCCACTTCTACACAGAGGATTGGACTCTCTATCTCGAGCTGGAGCTGCCGAACCACAAAGAGTCACCAGAAGTGATATCGGAGATGGAGCAAGCCACCGGGGTGTGTGCACAGCAATTGATGGCACTTCGTCCGGGCTTAGCCAACGTTCGGGAGAAATTGTGTCTCGCTTCGACCAGGAAGACAACGCTGGTGGAAGACGCTGCATACTCATTGCTCGGCATCTTCTCGGTTAGTGGTATACCCGCAATATACGGCGAAGGGGAGGGCTCACTAGGACGTCTATTGGCGCATGTTCTCACCGGATCTGGAGATGTGAGCATCCTTGCATGGACTGGGGAGTCTGGCAGCTACAACAGTTGCCTGCCCGCCTATATCTCCGTATTCAACGAACTGGCAACGTCACACCTCCCGCCACCCATTCAGGACGCCGAGATGGAAAGAATCATCACCGCATCGTACTCCACTTCATTCGACCTCGAAGTGGCGCTGAGGCTATATGACCGTCTCAATGAGCTTCCTGCACCTTGGTTCGCAGCAAGTCGGATGAAACTTCCATGCATCGCTTTCAAACTCCCATCTTTTTCACCTCATCGAACACGTCCTCGCGTTTATCGCGCAGACACTCTCGCCTTTGGGATGGTGGAAATCAAAACGAGACACGACCTCTCTCGGATGAAATCTCTGTATCTTGTTCACCCCTGGTTGGATGTTTTCCTGGAGCGCGAAGACATGCAAAATGACGTATTCGTGGAGGATGACGTCGCGCCGAACACGGACGATGAAGAGGTGTATGACGACGAAATTGATGACGAAATTGACGACGATTCCGATACCCGGTCGCTTCCTGAACCTGAATCTCCCTCGCTCCCTGATCCCGTGCGTATGGTGCCAATGGACAGAGAGACGCGAGCACGACGGCTCGTTGCCCGTCTTAGACAGCCATTTGGTGCACTCTTGCTTACGCTGGCGTCAACGGGTCGACGTGCCGCGGATTACAGGCGGGTGGCGGCTGATTGCATGATCACAGTACAATTTCAGGACAACATTTCGTTGGCTGATCTTCTCGACAATATACGCACGCTCGATGTTTTGTAACTTGCACGTAGCATCTCGGACGACCATTTTCATGTTTCGTTGACAGCAATTGAACGTTTGATCCTATCGGTTTCTCGATGCGAATGCCAACCAGTATGTCCTTGGACTGCACGACGGTGATTTTGTAGCCTCTTTTGTGGACTCAGGCCTCGGGTCAGACCAGTCACCATCTTATTGATGACTTTTCCTCCGCACCCGGATACAGAACAGAAATTATGGCATGGGAAGTCTACTGGGGCTGACGAGTGGGCCGTTCAATCCTGCCAGCTGTCCTGCAATATGATGGGCAAGTAGTTCAAAATCCAAGTCCTACAAGCAAGCCAGGTGTTATCAAGCTCTATCACGATTACCCTATCGATACAAATGTGATTAAGAGGGATTAAAGAAAGAAAAAAGAACGCTGTTGACGCTCGATCTGAATAAATAGATGCTTAGTGCATCCTGAAACAGTTCTTGCACAACCCCTTGCGTTCATAAAGGTGTTGCTCAAAACTGACGCAATGGGAGGACATGTCTACAAGGCTGTCGAACGGGGAGGCGTCCTGGCCAAAAGTACCGTTCGGTGAGGTCATGTATATGCGCGCAGACGAGGGACTCTCTGTCTGCAAACGCCGGTCCGGTAGGGGAGGGCTGATGGCGGTTACAAGCGATCGACGACGAGGTGGCGGTGGTGGCGGTCTCTTGGAGATATCCGAGTTGGTTCTGTTCCACAGAATGGGCGGGGTAATGGGACGAAAGTCCCCCCGAGGAACCGGGAAGACGTCTTCGTCGTCGGATGACTTGATAGGCATCAAGTGCCGCTCTTCCTCTTCTTCCGGGACTGTGCTCGTGACGCTCTGAGTGTCGAAACCGAGGCTGTTCGCCGAGTGCGGTGCGTTCATGTAATCGTGGATCGATTTCCTGTCATCCATCTGATCTTCGGGACCGAGATGACTGGGTCTTGATTCAAAGGGTGACGATCGACGAGCATTCGAGACCGGCTCAGTATATGTTGCAGGGAACAGACCCTTGCGACCATCCTTGTGCATCCCTAGCCACCAATCATCAAGCACTTCGTGGACGACCGTAATCTCATCCCCTGCCCTGAAAGAGAGCTCGTCCGAAGAGCCGGAAAAGTCATACAACGCCCTGACCAGCTTCTTCTCCTGCTGAGAGGGGGGTTTCAGTATTCGTCCGTTGGTCCTCGGCGACTCCAGGGGCAAGTCTGCAGGTTTGACTTTCGGCGACTTTCGCGAAAATGACCTTGAGCTAGGTGGACGTGGAACGTCAGGGATGTCCGCGCCGTCCTCCTCATCTTCATCCATCAACGCGGTGAAAGTATCTCGGTCCTTCTTCCCAAGCCCTGCAATAGAGTTGACCGCATTTGAGGCCCACCCGGTGACACTAATCCTCTTATTGGGTTTTGTTGCAGTCTCGTTTGCAGCTACAGTGATGCTACTGCCGGAACGCTTGCGGGAAGCCCGGGAGGTAGGCCGTGAGAGGGTGATTGATCCTTCAGCATCAGACTTGCGTCGTACTGGGGTACGGACACCCGGGTCATAGTCCGATTTCACCGATGAGGTACGATTCGAAAGGGTGGACCGTTTGGAGCGAATAGTGTGGTACTTGTCATCGTCAGTAAAAGAAGGGGCACGTGATTGGGAATTGGCTCTGATATCCTCGAACTTCGTCAACGTCAACCTTGCATCTGTATGTCAGTGACACGTCAGAAGGCTGCAATGAACCACTAACTCGTCACACCAACTAGCTTTCACGTCATTCAATATCTCAAAGGATTGCCTCGCGAAATTAAGTTGGATGTCAAGGAAATTCGTCAGTTCGCGTAGCTGCGAGATCTCGTTCTCTTGAATAGTCTGAATCCGGGAGCGTACGTCCTCAGAGGTCTCCTCGCTGCTTCCGCATGAGCATAAGAGCAAAGCAGAGTGAACGGACGGACTTACAAGCGTAGTCGACACCGCTGCAGTTCGTCTTCTGTCTCCCGCCTTTCCTTTTCCTTCTTACAGCTCTTGATCTTGTCAAGCTTGGTTATAGCCGCGTCGTAGCTCAGTCTAGGTGTTGTGAGGAACAAGTATGGTGACCATGCAGTCCAACAACGGTCAACTCACCTACGACTGTCCAGTTTCTTACGTTGGTATTCGCAATCCTTGATATCCTGCGCAAACCTCTCGCATGATGTCATGAACGTATCCCGAAAAGTGAGCCCGTATGCCTCTTGGAGCGTGGCGATCTTGCAATGAGCCCTGCCTAAGGCGACGAGACATGTCCCTGTAAGACGGTCCACCATTGAGCGCACCAATGAACGGTCAACACGAGCGACCCTCACCAAACGCAGAGTCGTCGCCATACTCTTCCCCGTGTGTGACCATGACGATCCCAAGGGCGTCGAGCGGCATGAGCTTCTCCGCCTCTCCAGAACACGGAGACTCTTTCTTCTTTGAAAGCACATGGTGGTAGTCTTCCGAGGCTGCCTGCAACCTGACAGTGACGCGCGCGCGAGTGACCGTTAGTTGAGACTCGCGTCGGACTCGATATGAATCGAACGAGGGGCATACCGGAGGATACCTTGCTTTCTCAGGTCTATGTCTTGCTCTAGTTCCTTGAGTTCGTCTTCTACGATGACGGTCTTGTCGCGGGAGGAGATTTTCTCGCCCGCCCACTGGTCCGGCATCTCAGCGTACGACCCACAAAGAAGTCCAATCCCGCGACACAAACCTGTCTCAACTTCCCGAGCTAGCTCAAAGACATGGTTATTGTCCCGGTGTGCACTCAAACATAAGACCAACCTGTTTGCTGGCCATGGAGGTGAGAGAGAAACAGACCACGTTTCAATGTCCGTGGTCTGATTTTATTCAGGTGGTCTGACTTGAGTCGGCCCCGTCCGGCTGAACGTCGATCATGCCGGCGGGTCTTTACATGTTCTTTTTCGTCACGCTTGGCAACCCAGAACAAGAATGGAACAAAAGCAGGAACAAATACACATCGCAACCAGTCATAATTAGTTTCACAACACTACAATGAACATCGTCGATGATCATGGCTTTGCAGCCAGACGCATGCCTTCTTGTATTGCGACAGCTTCCTCGACCCAGGGGAGCCTGAAGAAATCACTCCGCCGAAGCTCCTCTGCACGAATGGTGGCACCTTCGCTCGGTCCGCTCCCGAGGACACTCTCCAGATCCCGCGACTGTGATTCCAGCCATGTCTGGATGAATTTTGCTGGATCATCTGCAAAACTTTGCAGGAATATACGCTTCGTGTGCGAGTTATGCAATGACTGCGCAAGGAGTGAAATCTGAAAATGTGGCTGTACATGAGATCATATCGGCGGAGCTTGGTGAGGAACCCACCTCATCGTCTAATTTGCTCAGATCTTGCGTGCTCTCTTTGCTGGATTGAACGATCACCGCCATTCGGCTTTTTACGGCAGTGTCCTCCATTTTCACCTCGATATCCCAAGCGGACGGTCGTTCCGGGGGCGGTATTCCGGGATTGAACGTATAATATAGTATGATGGGATCCGGAGGCATGAGGTGGCGGTTGACCAGCTCGGGTAGCTGCTGAAATATGATCGAATCTCCCCCAAAGATCTAGAAAACAAATATCTTCAGGCAAGATTACGCATGCCACAACACCATTCACGAACTGGACGCAAATAATCATCTGCCCTAATTCTTCGGCGGTCGACTTTGTCTTGCAAGCCATTGAGTTTGATATAGTTCCATAGTGTTTGTATAACGCCTATTCGACTCTCTTCCTTGATACCCAATACGTATGCTGGCAGGCCAGTATGAGATGCTGCGAAGAGAAGCACGAAAGAGTTACCTAAATCAGGGCTCACTTTGTATTGCTCCGGGGTCTGCTCGAGGTACATTAGGATTCGAACCCGTGTCGGTTGGTCTCCAGTCCGTCTGACCGTAAAGCCGTCGAGCGGTGGTTGGACACCTTGCGGTCGAGGCCACTACGAACATCCTCAATCAGCTATACATGGGGATAAAACGCTCACAACATACCTCGACGATGTTTCCGTCAGGGTACAGATGAGGATCACGATCGAGTTCCACGATCATCCTCTTGATGAAAGTCGAAAACTTCCGGGGTGCCACTTTGTCTCGAGAGCGTTGATTTGGTGGCTGCCATTTTCAATACGCGAGGGAAAGCGGCTTCGCGTATGCAGAACATACCTCCAGAAGACGCCCCTCGACTTTTAGTGACCATGCTGGAATGCCTTGTCCGGTTTCAAAATTCAACGCGTCTCCTTCGCCGTCAGCGTCACCGACTTGCCACGGTTGACCAGAGATCGTGTGGCTAACGAACACCCTCAGCGTCCGTGTCGTCTGTGGAAGACTGCATGAGCGAACGACGGAAGACCATACGTGGGCGGGACATACGGTCGGGTTTCGTGCCAACGCATCCTGAACCTCGACTCTTTTCCTCGTCATGGTCCAATCCAACTTCTTTTCCATCTCCAGCAAGCTTTGATACATTTTAGATTCTTGCGCGAATTCGGGTAATTGGGCAAGTGCATTCGGTATGGATTTATCTGTGAGCTTGCGTCTCCTGTGAATCCAGAACTATGGAGTGAATACCTGCATCCGCGAGCTTCGGTGCACCTACTTTGCTGTTTTGACACCTTCCATGTTGAATGATGACTGAGAGAAATACAGGGATGATTTGTGTAATGGTCAAGTTGAGTTACACAGTAACATGCGTCACACTAGGGTCGACAAGGCTCAAATAGTATGTGAACCCCCCCACCTCTGTTTAGACAAGAAACAAACATACGTTTACAACAAGTACACAAATCTATACAACCAGGACTCCATCTACAAATCGAATTCAAGTGCTTGTCTATCACTACATGCTAATGGTCTTTGACATTCTGGATATTAGCAACGCGTCCTAATCGTCAATCACACAGCCATGACTCGAGGTAAAATGAAACGCACATCATCACAACCGTCGAAATCATCTTCATAAAGTAGTCGTCCATCGAGAAGTTTCCCCATGTGCGTCAGTGAGAAACGCATGCCTTTCCTCCGAAGACCCATCAATGTCCTCAGCGAATCCAGTGGCGAGGTTTGAAAGGGATAAGCATTCCGCAAGTGCCTTGGTCGAGTGTTCGGCGAAATGAACCCGTCGCACCCAACTTCGATGCCCTCTTCGCCTTGCAGGTCCCTTGCGTACACGCAAAGGAAACGACACAACCAGATGTACGTCTCGTAGTCCTTCAGGTATAGCTGTCCAGCAAACACGTTCAACTGATCCATAAGAGACGAGGGGAGAGTCCAGCCAGCGGGGACCGCGGGGATGCTGTACAAGGCAAGGTCGTCGCATGGTTTCATGGACTTAGTGATTCGGGGGGTGTACAGATGGAGGCGAAGCTTGTCGCTCGACCTGATATCCGGTAGCAACTGGTTGGCTTCGTAAGGGCTCAAGATGACAAGTACTTCGTTGCCAGCTCTTTTCCCGGAGACAACCCACATCACAGGGCGCAAGTAGTCATCTACATTGCTAGATGATCTGATAGTCTTCTGAAAGTCCGTTGTTGCCAATATATGTGGACACCAAACGAGTGCTTCGTTGGGAGCTGCGGAGGTCGCGTCGAGTGTCTCGAAAGCTCGACAAAAGTTTTTGGTCATCGGAGGCACGACCCCTGTCTGTACAAAGTCAACGACGGCTTGGTGGATTGAATGAGTCGCTGGTGGCACCCTCCGGGGGCGTTCCACTTGTCGTTCGCGTTCAGCTTCATGAATGACCTCCCGCTCTTGTTCTTCAGCCATGCTCACATCACGGAGAGAAAAAACTCCGAGCTCGATGCAACGTTGGCGAATGTCCGGGGCAGTCAACAAGCCTGAGGTTTTTTTCTTTTTCTTTTTCTTGTTTGTAACCTCGTTTATTAAGGCAAAGTTCAAAGTCTTGTGGGGCCCATAGAGATCTTCCAACTTCTTGGCTTCTGGCTGGAGCCACTTGTCCGATAGCTCCTCCGAGGATAGTTCGCCTCGGCAGAAGCTGGTCCAATCAGCATATCGGGACGTATGGTCCATCCCTTGTTGCGCCCAATGAGGCGTCCGCTGTTCAATATCGTCGCATGTCTCTCGTATAGCCCATTGTAGGATATCCGTAGTGTCGATAACATCCGAAGGGTCTTTGCTAGCCACAGAGCGGATACGTCGATCAACCTCAAGAGGCGCGAAAAACATAATGGAGTGCCCATGGCCCAGCCTGCGCATCCGCATGCACCCTACGCGTAGAAAACACTTAGATTCATGCATCCGTGTACTGCAGACTGCACATACCTTGAGTCAAGCGATCTTTGGTAACCTTGGGGCCCAATGTGACAGCCGCGCGGAATCCGCTAGGAAATTTGATGTCGGTACCACGTGTATGAGCGTCATCGAGGTATACGACACATTGGTCCAACTGCTGCGCGGATGGTGACGATATCAGAAGGTGCGTGGTGCCGTCTCGCGTTAGTACCGTCAGCTCGTCATCCTCGTTGAAATAAATGGCTGCGGAGGTGTTCGCACTGATAGCTAGCCACGCTTTAGCCAGCTCATGGTTTTCAAGATCGAGCATCTGAGCACCGACATCCAATAGGACCCGGATTTCGGGCTTCTGGGTAACCAAGATCTTGAGGAATTCGCGTGTGGTCCGCCGCTCGCCGTTCTCTTGGGTCATGCACATATAATGGTTGTTCTCCGGCTGCAGAAGATACGACAGAACCTTCGCGTTGGTTCCTCGCTGGTGATCGGGGTCGCGTTGAGTGATGTGGAGGGGTAAGAGATATTGACCGTCATTCGTTCCTGAAAAGCCTAGCATGGTTCAACACTGAGTCAGCAAACTCGGCGATCGTCGACCTTATCCTCGACTTACCGGTCACTAGACGTTCTTTCTTCTCTGCCAAATCCCAACCTGAACACGACAGTTTCGAGGGAAACTCTTTGGCTTCTTTTGGGAACACGATACTTGAAAGGTAAAAATCAACCGTTGCCCGATTCCGCTTGAAAAGAGGAAATAGAAACTCGTTCCATTGTTCCGATGACTTGATGTTGACACCACTTAATGTCTGCAGACCTTCCGGCACGCCAGGACAGGCTCGAACCCACAGATCGTAATCCAAGGTTGGGTCGTCCTCTTTGAGCAAAATTTCAAAAGAAAGTCGTAGTTGTTCTTCACTGAGACCGCCATAGTAATAGGAAAGGCAAGTGAGGATGATGGCAATGTCCGGATGTCCAAACTCGGCCCTTTGTGCTGGGACGTCTTTTGCTCTATATGGGACTGCGAGCATGGTACGCGTTGGGGCAAGGCCATAGTCTACCCGCCACCGTCGCTCTCTGAGAGCATACAAAAGAATGCCAGTGGCCAAGAGGCCGCGCAACAGTAGCAGACCGCCCCAAACAGGAGTTTTCTGAGAAAAACCCTTTACCAATTGGACTTGTGTAGGAAGGACATTCTCGCATGATATGAAGCTCCGTATTGCGTCCCTAAGGCCCGAGCGGAGCTGTCCAAAGTTGAAGTTCGGAAGTAGACCCTTGATAACGTCTTCCACTATCCATGAGATTAACCTTTGACCAGCATCTTCGTGCAGGATACGAAGGTGGGGAAAGGATCCGGATGGACCACACTCGTACTCTACTCCAAGCGGGAAAAGCTCTCGAAGGAAGAACGCATGTTTGTTCACGAGGCCGAGAACTTGTTCAGTGGTGGTCCATCGATCGGGGAAGCCTTCCATATGTTGCTGAAGGCCGATGGTGTATACCAATTGATACCGAACATGAAGTATTTCGTCGCTCTCGTCTAAAATATCTCGCGAATGAGAATGGAGCCACCTCTGAAGTTTCAGCAACCGGTCCGCCAGTTGACTGTATTTTGCCTCAGGCAGCTGCTTCTCCACGCTCACCAACTTGAGCGACAAAATGTGCTCCGGCTGGACGACCAGAATCCCACATTCCTTCATGCATTCTGACATAACTTCATGGAGAGTAGCCACGTTTTGATGATTGACCTCGAGAGATCGAGAGAATGGGATGAAATATATTCGCCTGTTGACGAGTCCACCGAGGCGATCCGCAAGAAGGTGAAACATCTGTGCCGTCAACGCTTTCGGGACAACGACGCGGACGAGCTGAGTACCATCGGCAAGAGCAGCAACAACGATGGGGACGATCACGGATGACTTTCCTTCGCCCATATTCAGTTGCATGGCCGTATTGTTACCCGAGCGAGGTGATATCATTTCATCGGCAACCTCAGCCTGAACGTGACGAACCAAAAAGTTGCCTTGCAGCTGAGGTGGGCGAGGGACATGGCGTCAGCCGAGATATACATCCATCACACGAGACACACACCTGAATTAGTAGCCAATCTGGATGGGCTTCGGCGTTCCAACCATCACATCCTTCGTTCTGTAGTTCCCCGCGAAGCTCTTCGTGAAGATTGTCGAGGTGGAGCTGAAGCATCCTTCGAGCACGCTGTAGCTCGAGTGCGAGTAGAGTCAACCGTGTGAGACAATGTTTCCAGTCGTCGGAGAGTATGATTGGCGAATTAGATGCGAGGGACCGAAAAAGTGCATGTGCCGTGATGCGTGGCCATTGACCAGACTGCTCGAGAGCGTGTTCGCTCTGGCTTCTCGGGGCTAGATGCTGCTTGACATAGTCCAGACCTTCAATGTAGCTGGTTCTGCACCGGCCATAGTGGGCCACAAGTTCCTCGACAGTAGGTAGCTTCGTCGCTCCGTGTGTTACAAGGGATACCTCACTTCCAAAGCATTCTGCACTAGTGCGGAGGGCTGAGACATAGTGACGCTGAAATGGGTTTACCGCGTTCGCCTCGACCGCAGCAATTAGTGGGTGCAACGGGGCGGAACTAGAGAGTGAGGTATTCCCGTCGTCGGCACTATATGAAGGCAATCTACCATGTACTTGCACCGATGGCGGAGCTCTGGCGAATAGCTGGTCCATCGTGAGCAACCAGGAGGTGCGAGAGGGAGTGCTTTGCGAGGGTTGGAATGAATACTGAAGAGTTGGGGTTCGGAACTTGAAGGCCTGGGAGTATATATTATTCAGAATATTCTGAACACGAGTCAGGTGCTCTTTGAGTTTGACATTGCGATAGCAGCTGGAAAAGTGACTTTGAACTTTGGATGTCAAACCCGACACATCGTATAAATCGGGGTTCAGTGAGCACCGTGGAGGAGTCTCACATGGCCAGGCGCTCAACAACAGGTGGACTGTTGCATTAGTGTCCAAGTCTCGTCTGTTCTTATACATTTGGAGTCGACGTTTTCGCAAGGTCTTGGGACTTTCGCCCGTCCGTGCAGGCTCAGTGCTTTCAGGGCTACGTTCGAAGGAGTGGGCACAGTCGGAAACATAACTGCGCAAGGTGGCCGAGGTGGGACAATATCTTTCTGCGAGATTGTAGGAATCATAATGTGGTGGATTCTCCGTCTGGAAGTGCGGGTCCGACGCAAAGGCTACGAACACAGGGACCAGGTTGTCAAGTTTTGACGAGGCATATGTCATAGCGGGCAGTGAGAAAAGCAATTGAAACCATTTTCCCTCATCGCCTCTTCGTAGGAGTTTGTATACCTTGAGCCAAATCGATGGAAGATTTGTATCCAACCATGATTTGTCGTATTGGAGAGAGAAAGCAGCATCCCCAGACACACTCCCCGTCCATGACTCCACCATCTTCAGTATATTCTTTGTGGTCGTCACATTGGCAGTCCGATGATGAACGGCAGTTGCCGCGGTATAAACGCGTTGCTCTCCTGAGGCAACATCCAATAGGTCTCGGGCGGAGTACCGGATATCGAGATTTGTCCCAGAAGGCTGCCCAGAATACTCGGATGGAAATAGGTACGCAACTCGTCGCGCACTGCGCTCAAGGAGGTGATCGTCGTGCAATGGAAACATTTGGAATAGAGGGCTCGATTGGTGCTCGTGGAATAATTGAACTTGCTCGTAGTGTTCTTTGATTGCTTTGCAAACGATATACAACTCGTGGTGTTGAGAACTTGCCGGAAGGGTGAGCCACCCCACATTCTGCATACGCCTGAGTTCTACGGGGTACCATGTGCGCGTGGGACAGATGGATGCGATCAAGCTCAGGAGCTCCGCTTCGCGAGAACCGAACCTCATGATCGACCAGCAACTGGCTGACCGTAGTAGAGACAGTGCCTCCTCTGTACCCGACCTGCCTGTAAGCGGATCGGTGCTACACCCGCTAGTAAGAGCGTGCAGGTAAGCACAGTACAGCTTGTTCGTCAAACTGACGTTTCCTGCGAGGAAGCCCAAATCGGTATCAACTCTATAGGTCTGGTAAGTGATTCGCCGAAGGGCGGCACCATGGATATCGATCTCGACGCGGACATGATGGTTGTTCATCTGGAAGGAAATATCACCCTCGGGGATGAGTACACATCGGGGGATGAGTTCGACAACATGGACATCTCTGATCTTTGGCCGAAGTACGAGCCGATTGACCAAACCAAACAGAGTCCCGACAGATTGGTTCTCGTCATAAACCATGCCCCGGATGTTGTGAGATTGCAGGTCCCCATCTTCATCGACGTAAAAGGACAGGCCATAACGGGGTAAGACAACAGACAATTGCAACGGTGACATAGGTTGGCTGGAGTCGATCGGGGATACGCTGACAAGGAGATTCTGGGGGGAGTCGAAGGGCCTCAAGAGGCTTGAAACCATGTCCCAGGACTGGCTTCGGATGTCTACGAGCAACTCGTTGCCTTTCTGCATGCGATATTGCCCAGGAGTACAATCAATCTTCCAGTTCTCGGACGATGTCTCCCAGAGGCTGTCGAGAGGGCGGATCTCCATGACGGACGTAGAAAGGTTTAACCAATGAGCATGCCCCTCGATCAATACTGCCGGCAAGTCTCCTTCCAACTTTCCTTGAGGGATGAGCTCGATGATATTCGAATCACCAGTGACCTGTTTTCGTTTTGTTCGTATCACGAGATCCGACTTGTCGTTTCTGAGAGAAAAGTACACCTGGGCAGGCCATGTGAGTCCTCATGATATACTCTACACCTCTGAACGTGAGCTTACCTGGTGATCGGAAATCAGACCCCTTGTCGAGTAATCCATCCCTGGGAGATCACCTGGTATGACCTCGAGCACATGCTGCAAGAGTGATCAGTAACCTGGCTTACGTTAGGCATAGAGAGGCGTACTTCGCCAAATATTAGGTTGTATAGCGGATGCCGCAAAATGTCGTTCGGTAATCGCCCAAGCGGTTTCCCATTGACCAAAAGTGACCCATCAAGTACATTATAATGCACCACTTGAGAACTCTTGTCAGTTGTCGACTCTGTCCTGCAAGAGAACCAGCATGAAATCGGTTTCTTTTTTAATGGGGTCCACTTCGAACCTGGACGATATTCAGGCCAAACCCAGCCGACCGCAAGGTCGATGCCTTCATCGGTGGAGTCGGCCTGAATAACGTCGCTTACGACGCTCGAGAGAGCCATAGAGAGGCGGCGATCTCGGTCGAGAAGTAACCGCGAATATGCGGGAAGGCAAGAGACCTTGCTGGGTGTGTTGTCGTGGATTAATATAGCGGAGGAGAGTAGAACCTTGATATCCTCTGCTGAATGAAGGAGCTTTCGGATCATGGAGGGGTCTACATCAAACGTGCTTCGACAAGTGGCGGCCGCGTCCCGTAAATACCCACGGAACTCTTCATCGCCCGGCGTTTCCGTGAGCTTAGCTGATAGCTCCTCTACCCACGAGAATACTTTGCCACGCACAGTACGAAGAAGCCCAAGCGCTTTCAGCGAGACAGCCTGATCAGGGCTGGACGTAAGTAGACGACGGAGCAAGAAGGAAATGGTGTCCATCGTCACCCCTTCCAGCCAGTTGGCTTCGACATCCCGGACGAGGCTCTCAAGCTCCCCTAGAAACGCATAGCAAAAGGAGGGCTGTTGGAGCTCCCGATGCCACTTCCATTCCATGCCATCAAGCGGTCCAACTTGTGAGACTGCCTGAGCCAACAGAAAATGGACCTCATGACAACGGAAGCTCAACGATCGACCTCGAAGCTCTCGCAAGATGTTGAGCCATTGAATTAAGCCGCCACTACGCAGGTGTCCGAACGCTATATATTCATGGATAGAAAGGTCCCTGTGGCAATCGGCTTGGTTTGCCAGGACTTCGTTCGACGTGTGGGAAGTGGCATCAACATATTTTTGCAGGTTCTGGTATGGTCCGCTTTCGAGCTCGTACGTGCAATACCGTTTGACGTCGAAAGGACCCAGTAGCGCCTCTGAGATAGGAACACAAGCATCGCTATCGAAGCCATAGAATGTCAACCCATTGTTGACGCAGACTTGTTCCTGCGTGGTGGGGAGGGACGTTCTGCTGTAATGTGTGACAACGAACGGTTTGGTATGGGAACCAAGGGTGATTCGTGATCTAGGATGCTGAACAAGATAAGGATGGAGCGCGACATATTCGCTGAGCTGGATATAGGGAATTTGTGGCTCAACGGAAGGAGAGCAGAGATCGACCAAGAGATGGAATGTGGCAGTACGCCACATGTTGAAAGAGACTGGACAATCCAACTCGAACACGACAGCCTCAGCCTGTAGCTGCCTAGCCGGCAACGGCCATTCGTGAACGGTTATCTGCATGTTCTGAAGCTCTCTTTCAATGCGGCACCTGCTGCAGTAGCTAGCGTGGTATTCGAAGCCATACCGATCAACAGCGAAATCGTGATCAGCGTTAGCAGCCTTCTGCTCAAGCTCGGAATGACGAGCATTCGCTCTCTCTAGTTCAGCAACCTTTGCACGAACCTCGCGCCGGGCTGCTTCTTCGATTCGAGCCTTGAGGCGCTGAAGATGCGAGGACCTTCTGTAGAAACGGACGGCAAAACTGTCTGCGGTGATTGAGGGGGGGAAAACCGACCACCCTCTATGGGATTGAGAGTGGCGACGAGAGAGATATCCGTGTGCGCGATGAAGACGATGGAGGTTCCCGGTCTTACAAAGTAACAGAGATTCCAGAAGACCCGTGGGAACCTCCGGAGAGTAGTCTGCGAGCATGGGGATTTCCTTGATAGCTATTTTGTCAAGCGCAACCCAAAGCTCGATCGTGGTCAACAGCATGACCGACAAGAGCTCTGGATTGTCCGCATACGTCATCTGCGCACTGGAGGAGTATTTGTTTGCTAAGATTTCCAGTGCTACGCATGCTTTGTTGTTGTCTGTGACCCGATTAACCCAAGCATCAATACCCTGCTCAACTGCCCGCTCGACATCGTACAGGGTAAGCTGGGGTTCAGCACAGTATGCCTTCTCGAAAAAGGCCCCATCGGAGGACAGAAAGTCACAAAGAGCACCTCGAGGACGATGCTTGGGTTTGAAGGAGGTGTTGAGAGGATTGATGCTGCGATTAGCGAGAGAGTTGCGAATGTAAGCGCGACTACCCAAGAGTGATAGCTCAATGTCTTGCGTGAGATCGAGCTGGGAGGGGGTCCAGGGCGGCGATTTACGCTGATCGTCCTGTACCTGTCTCCACCTCTTCTCAAGGGTCGATCGGAGGGAATTGCATGTCTGTAACACGTCGCGCGAGAGCCAGTCTGGCGCAGAAGAGCCGAGCTTCCTTAACCGTCGGCTGATCTTGGCTGACATGGAGTGGAGTAGATCACTGGGAAGGTCGGCACAAATCCTTTCATTGGCAAGGCAACACATGAAGAACAGCATGAATTGCTTGTAAGTATCATGCCCGAAAGTAGACCGGTCCAATGAGGTCTGAAGAACAACTCTGATAAGAAGCCAGAGCGACGAGCGTCGCCAGGGCAACTTTGAGTTGTTCCACACGACGTCATCCCCTACGCGTTTGGTTATGCGGATGATGTCGGCAGGGCGACCAACACTTCTCAGGATGCCGGTAAGCAATTCGGTGATATAGCGCGGGTGGGTAGTGTCTCGGGCTTCGAGAACGGTGGACTGTGCTTTTCGGCTCGTTGGAGCAGCGTCAAGGACATCATGGTTCATGCGAACGAGGAAATTCACGAGTTCGGAAAGAAAGCTTTTGTCCTCAAACACGCTATTGGGGATCTCGATTGCCGGCCCAGGATATGAACATATGAGTTTTCCTTGCGTAGTCATCACATCCTCGGCCTTCGGGGATACCTCGAACGACTCGAAAACGGTGACATCTTTCTTCTTTCTGAATACGACCGCCACATTTTGGGCTCGAATAGGAAATGTGAGGACATCTACACATTATGAGTTTCTAGGATAGTGTGGAGGCTCGAAAGCTCACCTCCAACGTTCATGCTACTGAGCTGAGAGATAGTTCGGAATTTGTCCAAGTCTTCAAACTGAACGATAACCCGAAGATTGTCCAACATCCGTGAAATGCTGTGCCACTGAGCCAAATTGGCTTGGTCGATGTGGTCACCGTAAAGGCGGATAACAAATGAAACCGCTCCAGCTAGAGAACGATCGTTGCGGATATTGTGGTCATCCCCATCTGGGAGCTGGAGAGAACAAAAAACATGTGTGGCGATATATTGCAATGTACAAAGATCCCCGGGGTCAAGGAGAGAGTGAGACATTCAAACGGTGAAGGATATTGAGAATGGGTTTGGAGTTAGACAGCGAGGCGTTTGAGGGAGAGAGGGAGTAAAACACATGGAACTCTCTCCTTATGTTCGTTGATCTGCGGCGATGAATTTGGTCAAATTCGACGGCTGAGTCTGAACAACACAGGATTGACCTACACCCTTATCAGTGGCAACACGGAGCTTGGGCGACTGAAGGCACGATGCTGCTATAGATATTAAGCCCCTGAGTTACGCCATTCAGGCTGACGAGTGGAAGTTTCAGTGCCCGCAGTTCTCGGCACAGTGATATTTTACCCGCCATAAGATTCGGATAGAAGACATAATGAAGATGCCAGTGAGATAACGTACCTTTCTACAGGCTGCATATACAGCAAGTTGGGTGCGGCTAGGCACCGGCGGAGTAGACTCGTTCAAGAAAACTATGTGGCTTGAGACTTGAGACTTGAGACTTGGACTTCGACAAATCCAGGAAACCGGGTTCCAGGACCGTTCACTGGGTGTCGCCATCAAGAATTTCGTGCGACGTGGAATTGTCAGTACTGGAACGTCGTCCTCGGAGTTGGAGTAATGCAGTCAACTCCCACATAACGCATAGCTGTCGGGACACATCCCAAAGTATGGGTTACGAGGGAGTATGGGTTCCTTGGGAGATCGACTTTCAACCGAGATGAATTTGGTAAAATTTCGCAAGCATTCATGTAGATTCGAAACAAGCAGAAACATGGTCTATGATATGAGACTATTTACGAGTAAAGAAGTTGGTAACTTTATTGTCCTTCATGTTCTGCATCTCGATGACTCGTGTTCTCGGTCCAAATGAGCACAGCATAAGTTCTAGGTTACGAGCAAACGTTTGAACTTTTTGGAAGGGACCACTTTGACGGACCCCGCCGGACAAAGCACTTTTCGAGTTCGAAGTGCCTTAGCTATTAGTTTCCCCTCCAAATTTTGGTTATTTCGACTTTCGATTCTCAACTTGCGTTTTGAATCTTCGTTTCTCGCTTTCGTTGTTTGGTTTTCAAAATTCGCTTTCGCTTTCGCTATCGACTTTCCATTTTTGGTTGCGCTCGCTTTCGCTTTCGACTTTCCATTTTTGGTTGCGCTTACTTTCGCTTTCGATTTCGCTTTCGATTTTTGGCTACCCTTTCGATGTTCGATTTTACTTTCGATTTTTGGTTACGGTTTCGATGTTCGATCCCCCTTTCGATTTGGATCTTCACTCTCGATTTTTGTCTTCACTGGTGGAAAGGGAAAAAAAAAAAACTGTATCTGTCTTGTCCAGATTTAGTATCTAGAGCTAACACGACACGTGCGCAATATCATCACCGCTGACCTCTGTGAGCCTTATCATACATGAGTAAGTAGTGAGGCATACATGCTGCTAACAGGTGATGTCCACAAGGTATGGGTGAGGCAGGCAGTGTGCATGAGGCGAACATGTGCGAGGCTGCGCGACATGTGTGGTCGGTGAGGCCGACATGAGGCGAGGCTGCGCGACATGTGTGATCAGTGAGGCGCACAGCAATGCACATGGTACCCATGAGGCGAGTGGGTCTAGACTGTGGACCGGACTTGAGCATTTAGTGGTTTCGGGTGATAGGGGCTAATAGATAGGGGCTAAATGCGAAAGTCGCTCTAGAAAGTCAGGAAAAATAGGGAAAAATAAGGGGAAAATTGGTAGTGTCTGTAACACTATCCCCTCTCTAAGAATCGACTTCCAGGCGATCATTGTAAGGGTTGTAGAGTTTGGTATGTTCCCCAAACATTACTTGGAGGTGAACGTGTGGATTTCTTTCATGGAAGAGTTCGATTGCTTCTTTAGCATTCTTAAGATGACTCCTTGGTTCCCATGTGCGATCTTCCTCTGTATATCCTTTCCAGTGAACGAGGTACTCCAGATTCTTGCCCTTTCTCCTTACATCCGTAACATGATCTACCTCATACTCCACTTCTCTATCTTCCGTAACTTTAACTGGTCTGGGTCGATCAGAGGTCTGTCCTTCAAGAGGCTCCTTGTAGGGGTGGACACAGGAGATATTGACTACTGGGTGGATGCGCATGGTGAGCGGCAGGTGTAACTTCAATGCATTGTCTCCTACAAGCTTAGTGACGTCATATGGTCTTAACCATCGCTCTATGAGCTTCTTTGAGGCACGAGATACTTTTAGGTTATCGGTAGAAAGCCAAACTTTATCGCCAATCTGGTATTTAGGGGCATCCGAGCAATGCTTATCAGCTTGGGCTTTCATCCGATGTTGTGCTTTCTCAAGATTAGTTTTTGTCTGCTCTAGAGTTTCTTTCATGGTAGAGGAGAATTCCTCGGCAGCGGGTGCTTTGGTTATTCTCTGTTCGAAACCCATGCGAGGGGCGTAGGACCGGGTCACCTCAAATGGTGATTTCTGAGTAGAAGCTTGCTTCTTTGTGTTATAGGAGAATTGTGCTATCGGAAGCCAATCTACCCATTCGTCTTGTTTTTCGGCAGTGAAGAGTCGTAGATACTGTTGGAGATCACAATTCATTCGTTCGGTTTGCCCATCGGTCTGTGGATGGAATGCAGTGGACAGTCTAGGTTGGATCCCTAATCGTTTACATATGTAGGTCCTTCATGACCTGTGATGCAAACTGTGGTCCTCGATCTGAGACTATTCCTTGGGGAAGTCCATGATTCTTCCATATATTGTGTAGATAGAGTCGGGCAGTATCAAGAGCAGTGACTGTTTTGTTGCACGGAATGAACTCGACTTCTTTAGAGAAGCGATCAATAACTACCAGGATCGAATCAAATCCTTTGGATAATGGTAAGTCGGTGGTGAAATCAGCGGTTACTTCCATCCAAGGCATATCAGGTGGTTCAAGGGGGCGAAGCTTTCCTGGTGGCGCAAGATTAGATGGTTTCATTTGTGCACATCTTTCACAGCGAGAGACATAGTTTTTGATATGTGTACCCATTCCGGGCCACACATAGCTTCTTTGGACGAGTTCTGTTGTCTTTTCTACTCCGGGGTGTCCTGCAATTGGTGAATCATGATGCAATTTGATGATATCTATGCGAAGTTTTTGATCATCGGGTACATAGATCTTTCCATTTTCGTTATAGAAGATCCTGTCTTTGAGTACATACTGTTTGCGTAATGGCGCTAACTCTGATTCTTTGAGTTTGTAGAGGATGTCTTTGATCGTATCGATGATGATGTCTGCGTCTGTTCCGATTCGTACATCTGTAACACTATGGACCTGTCCTGGTGGAATGAGGAGTACTCTGGTGTTGTCATTCTCTATTCCTATTGCATGATCCTCTCTGCGAGATAGGGCGTTTGCTTTTCCCATGGTTGCCCCTGGTTTATGTAACCATTTGAAGTTGAATCGGGTAAGGTACTGGGCCCATCGGGCTTGGCGGCGATTGAGATCTTGGTGTTTCATAAACCACTGTAGATTTGCATGATCATTCCAGATCTCAAATTCGTGGTGCGCCCCTTCGAGATAATGACGCCATTGCTCAAGTGATCTGATCACACTAAGCATTTCCTTATCGGCCACTGAGTAATTGCGCTCTGCTGGTGACATTGAGTGAGAAGAAAATGTGACCAGGTGCCATTTTCCATTCTGTTCAATAGAAAGTACTGCTCTGGTGGCAAAGTCTGATGCGTCTGTTTCTAAACGGAATACTCTGTTGTTATCCAGATAGGCAAGGATAGGGGCAGTGGTGAAGCGATGTTTGAGTGCTTCAATTTGCTGAACTTCTTTCCACTCAAAAGGGGTATCTTTCTTGGTCAGGTTATTCAAAGGTCAGGCGACCTGTGCATAACCTTCAGTGAACCTGCGATAGAAGTTTGCTAGTCCAAGGAAACTTTGTACTCCTCTAACATTCTTGGGTGTCAGCCACTCCCTAATGGCCTTGACCTTGGAATCATCCATTTTGATCCCCTCTCTAGAAACTATCATACCAAGGAATTCCACTTTTTGAACACTGAAAGAACATTTCTCGGGTTTCGCGAAAAGATCATGTTCTTCTAGACACTTCAGGACTTTCTTTACGAGCCTCTCATGTTCCTGAATATCATCTGTTTTGGTGAAGATCATGAGGTCATCAATATAGACCACCATTACATCAGCCATATCTGAGAATATTTCGTTCATCATGGTCTGGAATATGGCCGGTGAGTTGCATAGCCCGAAGTACATTACTATGGGTTCGAAGGATCCTCTGTGACAAACGAAGGCAGCTTTCCATTCATCTTCTTCCTTGATGCAGACATTGTTGTATCCCCAGCGTAGATCAACTTTTGTAAATCATTTTGATCCTTTAAGTTTGTCTACAAGCTGGGAGATCAGGGGAAGCGGGTAGTTGTTCTTTACATTATGCTTATTTAGAAATGATAGTCCTGTACCATTCACTTTCGTCCATCTTTCTTGGGCACAAAGAACACGGGTGATGTCTGTTCTGATTTGGAGGGGCAGATACAGTATATCCTTTAGATAGTTGGTCATCAATGAAGTCAGATACTTCCTTCTGTTCCTCCGGAGATAGGGGTATTAGACGACCCTTTTTAGGTTTGAACGTCTCTTTTAGATCTATGGCGTGGTCCTAAAGTTTCCTTATCGGCATCCTCTCAGACTCTTTCTTTGAGAATATGTACTTTTAGGTACTGATGATACACTCAGGGGACTAGATCTGCAGGTTTTGGTTCTTCCTTTGGTACTGGTGCTTCTTGTTTGAGGGCAGAGATATGGGCAAGTGAATCTCGTTTCTCAAATTCGATCTGTCTAGCAAAAAGGGGTTTCCCTTTTAAGGTTTGGCAAGTCCAAGGACATCGAGTCATTCTAACTTTGCTTGAAGTCCAGTCAATCTCAGGATTATGATGCAAGAGCCACGTGTAGTCGAGAATCATTTGATTCTTTCCTAGATCAGTCACTTCTGCTGTAACTCTCTCACGGTGTCCCTGGAACTGAATAATGATCTCAGCGCAATGGGTGATGGATCCGGCGGCATTACGTGTTCCATCAACGTTGTACACCGGGACTGGATTTGGTAATGAGAACAAGGAGAGTTTCATTTTCTGGACGTAAGCCTTGTCAATGTAGATGGTATTGGCTCCACTGTCAAGTAATGCTCTGGTTCTCATAAGCCGATGACTATGTCGTGTGGATGAGATCTCGACAGTCAATGTGATCTCTCTACCATTAAGGGTGCAGATGTGCGCATTGTCTGGGATTTTACTAGGGGTGTGAGTAGAAGTGGAATTAAGCACCGGTTTGGAGCCCTGGCCAAGCTCCAATTCTATTGGAGACCCCACTTGACTAAGATAATTTAGACTACAATACTCACTAGATACATTGGCAACTGGAACACCCAGATCATTCAAGTTGCCTTGTCTGTTCCCTTCTCGTTAGGGGTTTCTTCGTCAATGCTGCGTACCTTTCTGAATTTGGAACATGACTTCTTGTGATCGCCGTGGGACCAATTGCATTCTCAGCATCTAGTAGAGGGTCTTGTGCAGATTTGCTGTGATGTCCTTCGGCTCCACAGTTGAAGCATCCCGTAAAGCGCTTAGCTTGGGGCTTCTTTCCAAATGTGTCAATGTGTTCCTGATCCTGTTCATCGTCACTCCAGTTGGCATGCAAGGCACTCACATCCATGGCATTCGGGTCATGAGATGGTTTGCTACTGGGTCGAAATCGATTTGGAGAGGAGAACTTTGCAGACGTGAAACCTGTCCTTCCTCTGTGCAGGAAATTCATGGTTTCCATGATCTCTCTGGTTTTCCTTACACAATCTAGATGGGCATTGACATCATTGCTAGATCGTTTACCCTCCCTAATGATTTGGTCACGGATCTCCGGGTTCATGTTCTATTCTAGAATATCTATGGCATGCAAGTGACCTATACCAGCATCCTTGTAATACTTCAGGAACTGGTCGACAAAGTCACAAGAGCATATGTTTCCTTGTTTGAATGCCCAGAGTTTGGTTTGCCCCCAATCGGGTTTGGCAGTAGGCCAGTATTGCTTGACTATGTTGGTTTCAAGCTCTGCCCAGGTGTACAGTCTACCTAACTCTAGTCGCTGCGCGGCGAAGGTTCTGACTTTCTGTTTCATATGAGATAAGACTGCTACAATAGCATCATAGGACTTGTGTGGTATAGTATCTTGGTTGACATTCAACCAAGTCTTTGTCTTTAGCCACCATTCCTCAAACTGACTGATCTCTCCATTGAAGTTACCAGGATCGGCAAACACTTCAACTTTCTATCTGCTACTTCGGCAGGTGTTTCTCCCAAAGCTTCCGCTTCAGCAGCTGTGTCTGGCCACTCGTTGTCAGCAGCTTTATAGTTGAGCAGCAAGGGGTCAGTGATGGAAAGTGACAAGAGAGTGTTGTTGCGATAGAGGTCGATGTTAATCAGTCGACCAGGAGGGAGTGCACGAACGAGAAGAAATGTGAGGAACAAGAGAGTGACGGTAAACAAGTAACAGAAAGCGAAAAGGTACTGATTCATAAAGCTTTCCAGACGGTAAAGGTAGTTTGTCTCTTGAGATGGCGAGACGTCTTCAAGATGCGGTGATAGGGGGAATCGGGTGTATAGATCTTACCTGATTTGTGTTTGCTTAATGCGCTTACGTTAGATTGAAAGCACTTCCTTTGATCTGGTGTTAATCTCCGATGTTGATTAACTTGGTCCAGATCTAGTCAGAATCTCCTTCGTCTGACTCAACATATGGGGGCGGGGGATTGCGAGGTCTAACTGGTATTGGGTGAACAAAATAAGGAACTCTTCGTACAGTAGGAACGAGATGACTAGTGGCAAGTGTAATCTTCACAGAAACAGAAACATGTAGGTAACCTAAGGAGTTCTCTAGGGCGAAGAGAAGAGATGCGGTTACGTAGAGTGGGACGAGAAGGTGCACCTCTAAACCAGCGTCGCAGTACAAGATTAGGAAAAGGAGGAATGCGGGGTGGAAGTCTCTCTTCACGATCAAGTCTTTCTTCGACTCGAGCATGGGCCTCAAAGACTCTCTGCCAAATATGATCTCTGCGTTCCTGTTCTGCTCTCTGCTGAGTGCCAAGCTGTAGTCCTTCTCAAATAAGGTCTGACACCTCTAATGGAAGGTATACTTGGTGTAGAGCGTAATCGATAGGATTGATGCACGTTTCAGAATCTGAGACTGAGGGGACGAGGATGGAGTCGGCTGCTGCATGGCAGGCAACTATGGGAGCCCAATCGACTGATTGTGCTAGTGGAGTTGGCGATTTCTCTGGTGTCGCCGGGTAATAACAAGAATCGCCTCTCCTCACAGGCGAGTAGTGGAGAGCGGGCGAGCGGGTACGGTAAGATGAAAGCCAACTAGAGGCTCTCCTAGAACTAGCACTAGAAGTTGGATAGCATAGACTAGGGGTGGTACTGTGCTCCTCTGATTTGGTCTCCTTGTCTTCTGATAACAGAAGGGGGACAGCGATGGGGGACTCTTCCTTTTTGATTATACAAGACACTTGAGGTTAGCTAGTTGCCTCGTGTAACGGTGACGAAGGGGTCCTACTATTTATCAAGGGTAACAGTGCAAGCGGTTGGGTTGACTAGACCAAAGGCTTGTTGTAAGTCTTGTCCTAATGAAATGACCAGCACTCACTATAGAGCACAAGCCTAGACAATAGAACAATAGAGGTAGAAGTGTAGCTCCTAGAGTTTGAAGGGAAAACTCCAAGAGGACAAGACTGAGGTCCTCTGGTGCTCTATTGGGGCTTTATATACATACTACGCAGGGGTTTGTACTAGTGTATACTAGATCGGTAGATATCCTATGCTACATGAGTAGGTAGTGAGGTGTACATGCTGCTAACAGGTGATGTCCACAAGGTATGGGTGAGGTAGGCAGTACGCATGAGGTGAACATGTGTGAGGCTGCACGACATGTGTGATTGGTGAGGCGCACATAATGCGAGGTTGTGTGACATGTGTGATCAATGAGGCACACAGCAATATACATGATACCCATGAGGCGAGTGGGTCTAGACTGTGGACTGGACTTGAGCTTTTAGTGGTCTCGGGTGATAGGGGCTAATATATAGGGGCTAAATGCGAAAGTCGCTCTAGAAAATCAGGAAAAATAGGGAAAAATAAGGGAAAAATTGATAGTGTCTGTAACAATGCATTAACACGCTTGGAGACTTGCATAGGACATAGGAGACCTATGGGGTCGCTATGTTGGTATGCAGAGGCAAAAGCAGCGATTAATTCCTCTTTAACGTTGAGTATTTGATTTATTCAATACAATACTGACACACTACCCTCTAGCACCGTTACCATTACCAACATCTTCTCAGAATGTCATCCAACAACCTCCTTGCCTGGCTCCCCACTCTTTCTGGAGCCAACCACAAGGACTGGGCTTCTCAGATGAAGCCTTACCTTATGACACAAGGAATCTTCTGGCCTATCTCCATGGCCAGTGCTGAAAGCGAGGAGACTTTTGACACCGCCAATGAAAAGGCCATCAGGACTATTGTCCTGAAGCTTGCCCCCACTCTCCGCCAGAAGTGGGCCAATACAGAAAAAGCCCACAATATCTGGAACAGCCTCAAGGCCCAATTTTCCACTCCGTCCCTCGCTCCCATCTATGGCATGTTCAAAAAACTAATGGATTGCTCCATCCCTGCCAACAACCATCCCTCTCCCGCATTCGCGGCAATCAACATCAACAATCACTTTGCACTCCTTCGGGAGTACAACTATCCGGTTGACGATTGCATTCAAGTAATGATCATCATGGCCAAGCTACCCCCCTATATGGATGTTATGATGCAGATTCTCAATCAGCATTCCATGAGTCCACCAAGGACGTCAAGGTGGATGAAACCATCACCACCACCATTGGGGAAGGCGAGGCTGCAACCTCATTGACAACTACAAGGAAAGTGAAGAAACTCACACCCCCGCCTATCACCTTGGCAGAACTAGAGGAGCAGACCGCATTGGCATGGCAGCAGTACCCACAACATAGACCGGCCCTGCAAGTCCAGGCTAACAAGATCAGCACAGTCAAGCACAAGGGGGGAGACCCCAATTTCCAGCAGCAGCAGCAGCCATTGTTGTCAAACAGCAAAGGAAAAGAAATTCAGTCGGGTCAACAAGGTCCCTCTGACAAGGGGAATAAGAAGAAGAAACGAGGCAAGTGCTCCGCTGAGGGGCAGGCCAAGGCAGACGCACAGAAGTCTGCGCATCATGCAACAACTGCTGCCACCTCCGCCTTGTTCGCCTTTGCCACAAGGGCGCCGGCAGTAATTTTCCCGGAGTCAAATACTTTTACCTCTCCTCCCGTCGACCCCCCCCCTTACTCGCTCACACTGTGGGCATGCATCCATTCAGCTCGCCCGTGTTTCCTCAAATGAAACATGCTGTCTCTCTCACCCACTCTATAGGCATCACACCCATGCCCGAAACAGTGCATACACTGGACCTGATCACAAGTCGGGGGCATACCTTGAATGTTCATCTGTCCGGCCCACCTCCCGCCAAACGCCCTCATCTGATGGAGCGTATTGACATTCTCACACCTTTCATCGATCAATATTTTGATTTTGATATGGCTGAAGAACTCGAATTGAAGTTAGTCACCTCATCTGCGCATCTCACAGATCACTTACTATTGCCCTATTTACAACAATTTGTAGAGTATGTACTATCATATGTAGTAGATAATGCTGCATAAATGGACTCAATGAATTGGGATTGTTACAGACACTACCAAATTTTCCCTTATTTTTCCCTATTTTTCATGATTTTCTAGGACAGCCTTTGCATTTAGCCCCTATCTATTAGCCACTATCACCCGAAACCACTAAATGCTCAAGTCCAGTCCACAGTTCAGACCCACTTGCCTCATGAGTAACATATGTATTGCTGTGCGCCTCATCAATCATGCATGGTGCGCAGCCTCGCCTCATGTCGGCCTCACTGATTGCACCTGGTGCGCAGCCTCACACATGTTTGCCTTATGTGCACTACCTCACCCCTACCTTGTGGTTAGCACCTGTTATCAGTATGTTCACCTCACGCCCTACTTATGTAGCATAGGATATCTACCGATCTAGTGTATACTAGTACAAACCCCTGTGTAGTATATAAACCCCCAATAGAGTGCCCCAGGACCTCAGTCTTGTCCACTTGGAGTTTTGCCTTCAAACTCTAGGAGCTACTCTACTCTCTCTATTGTTATATGTATTGCTACTAGGCCTGCACTCTTAGTGAGTATTGGTCGTTTCATTAGGACTAGTCTATATTTAAGCCTTTGGTCTAGTCAACCCAACCGCTTGCCTTGATACTCTTGATTGCTAGTAAGATCTCCTCAACATTGTTACACGTGCTACACTAATTGCTTGAATTGTCAGTGTTTACGATCATCAAGAAGGAAGAATCCCCTATTGTAGTCCCCTTCTGTTATTAGAAGATGAGGAGACTAGTCCTAGTCATAGTAGAGCCTCTAGTCGGCTTACATCGTATCATATCCGCAGCCCCGCTCTCCACTACTCGCCAGTGAGGAGAGGAGACTTGATCTACATACTACCCGGTGACACCAGAGAGATCGCCAGTCCTGTTAGACCAGAGTATCAACTGGGAATCAATATACCTTCATCATGCAGCAAGTGACTCCACACTTGTTCCCACTTCCACAGATTCCGAGATGTGTATTGACGGTTTCGATTACGCTCTACACAGAGTACTGCTCCCATCAGCAGTATCGGACATTATTAGGGAGGAAATACACCTTGGCATTCAGTAGAGAGCTAAACGGATCAGACAAGAGGAGATTCGGCAGAGAATCCTTGAGGCTAGAACGCAAGTTGAGGAGAGACTTGATTGCAAAGAGAGAATTTTGCCCCGCCCACTTATTCCTCCTTTTCCCAATCTCGTGCCATGCCGCTGGTTTAGAGGTGCACCTCCTCGCCCAGGTCAATGTAATCGCATTGCACCTCTTAGGCCTAGAGAAGTACTTAGGCTACCTGCACGCTACCACAAAGACCACACTCGCCATTAGTCGCATCATCCCTACCATACACAGAGTTCCACATGTTGTACAATCAATACACATCCCTCCCAGACCTCACAATCCCCCGTCCCCATACTTTGAGTCAGAAGAAGAAGACTCCAATTAAATCTGGATCAGGTTAATCAACATCGGAGATTAATGCCGGATCAAAAGAAGCACTTCCAAGCTAATCTAAGTGCATTAAGCAAACGCAAATCGGGTAAAGCATACAAGCCTGATTCCCCCTATAACCACATCTTAAAGATGTCTCGCCATCTCAAGAAACAAACTACTTCTACCATCTGCAAAGCTTTATGAACCAGTATCTCCCAGCCTTTTGTTACTTGTTCACTGTTACTCTTTTGTTTCTTGCATTCCTTATCATTCGTGCACCCCCTGCTAGTCGACCGATTAACATTGACCTCTACCATAACAACACACTCTTGGCCAGACATAACAGCTGAAGCAGAAGCCTGGGCAGAAACACTTGCTGAAGTAGCAGACACTTGGGACCCTGTTCCACTCAAAGCCCAGCGACCACCCATATGGATCAGCCTGTAGATTGATTGGGTATTCACTCACGTCCAACCTAGCCAGATCAAGGAGATTGCTGGATGATACTTCGCTAACAACTTCCGGAACAACTTCTTGGAAGAACACGGTTACATCTACCCTACCTACAGCCCACACCTAAGCATCCCAAATCTTGAAAGTGATACCAAATCCGACGGTACAGAAACACCTACGAATCAGTGGGAGATAACCTTTAACATAGAGATTTTGGGCTTTGGTCAATTTCCTGTTGAGGAAACTGACAAATAAATTTTTCTTTCGTAACTAGTACCTTTTTATTTCACTTAGCTCACTTGTAATCTAATCTAACCAGACCCTTTTACTCACCATGGCCCACTACAATTCCTGCAACTTCAACCTCAACCAGTTCTCCAATGACTTATTTAATCAGCCTGACCTCTCCGCCCAAATCTCCTTTCTAGCCAACCAGTTTGGAGTGATCAACACGTATGCATTTGCCCTCAAAGGAGAAGTAGACCGATTGAGGAATTAGCTCAATGCTACCCCTGCATACTTAGGCCCAAAACCTTCCTCCGCTAAAAAGGTTGAAGTGTTTGCTGATCCTGGTAACTTCAATGGACAGATCAGTTAGTTTGAGAAATGGTGGCTAAAGACAAAGACTTGGCTGAATGTCAATCAAGATACTATACTGCCTAAATCCTATGATGTCACCATAGCTGTCTTATCTTGCATGAAACAGAAAACAGGAACCTTTGCCATGCAGCAACTAGAGTTAGGTAGACTGTATACCTGGGCAGAGCTTGAAACCAACATAGTCAAGCAATACCGACCTACTGCCAAACCTGATTGCACGCAAACCAAACTCTGAATATTCAAACAAGGAAACATGTGCTCTTGCGACTTGGTCAACCAGTTCCTAAAGTACTACAAAGACACTGATATAGGACACTTGCACACCATAGACATTCTCAAGCAGAATATAAATCGAGAGATTCGTGACCAGATCATTAGGGAAGGTAAATGATCGACCAATGATGTCAATGCCTATCTAGATGCTGTACGAAACACTGGAAAGATCATGAAAACCATGAACTTCCTACGCCAAAGAAGAACAGGTTTCATCTCTGCAAAGTTTTCCTCTTCAAGTCACTTCCAGTCCAATAGTAAACCATCGCATGACCCAAATGCCATGCATATAAGTGCCTTGAATACTAGCTGGAGTGATGACGAAGAAGAACAGGGACATATTGACATATTTGGAAAGAAGCCCCAAGTGCTTTACGGGATGCTTTAACTGGGGAGCTGATGGACATCATGGCAAAGATTGCACGAGACCCTCAACTAGATGCCATAAATGCAATTGGTTCCATGATGATCACAAGAAATCATGCTCAAAATTCAGAAAGATACATAGCATTAATGAGGAACCCCTAATGAGAAGGGAAAAGGCAAAGCAACTTGAACAATCTGGGTGTTCTGGTTGTCAATGTATCTAGTGAGTATTGTAGTTTAAAATATCATAGTCAAGTGGGGTCTTCAATAGAATTGGAGCTTGGCCGGGGCTCCAAACTGGTGCCTAATTCCACTTCTACTCACACCCCTAGTAAAATCCCAGACAATGCACACATCCGCACCCTAAATGGTAGAGATATCATACTGACTGTTGAGATCTCACCCACATGACATAGCCACTAGCTTATGAGGACCAGAGCATTGTTTGACAGTGGAGCCAACACCATTTACATTGACAAGGCTTACGCCCAGAAAATGAAACTCCCCTTGCTCTCATTACTGAATCCAGTCCTGATGCATAATGTTGATGGAACATGTAATGCCACTGGATCCATCACCCATTGCTCACAGATCATTATCAGTTTGAGGGACACTGTGAGAGAGTTACAGCAGAAGTGACCAATCTAGGAAAGAATCAAACGATTCTCAGTTACACGTGGCTCTCACATCATAATCTTGAGATTTATTGGACTTCAGGCGAAGTCAGAATGGCTTGATGCCCTTGGACTTGCCAAACCCGGAAGCCCGGAGGCAGAGAGGGTTAGAATCATGTAATATTAAGACATTCAACGAGTTCAATGTTTATCTGGCGGAATAAGGGGAGGATACTACACAAGCCATGGACCACGCTATTGAAAGAATTGAAGAGCATTTCATAACTTTTCCCCCCTCAGCAGTCGCAAGACTTGCGCTCATTAGTAAGTCAGATTGTGGACATAAATTTGGCCCTCAAGCAGCTGGAGTGGGATTCACATAGGACGGACTCCCAAATCTATATTGGAACGGTTTCTCGAAAAGCGCTCACTGGTTATGGCCTTTTTCTCACCTTCTCTCGCATGTGGATCACCCATTGAATTCATGAATAGCATTGCAGGTTACATGCGGCAGCGATATCACTCCGTGACCGCGTCCAATCCATCCCAGGTTGTGATACCAGACATGAAGATCCGACTTGCCATTGTGGCCGAAGCCAATCGGATTGTTGATGTTCTAGCAAAGGCAAGGAGAAATGCTTGTATATACATACATCATTCAAACTGCAACTGTGAACGGCTGATGGATGGTATTGCCAGACCCGCTATCAGACTTTGACCCGTTGGCGGGAGAACTGCGTTCAAGGACATTCACTGAGAAGCCTGTACTGGGCCCCTCCAACACAATTCAGGATACATCCGAAGCCTATTCCGTGTTAGCAAGGCCAAGGATACTGGTAGACCCAGATGATCGTATAATTGCATGGTACTTGCCTGGTCTACTGAGCCATCCCAACCAGGTAATTCACTCACACCCAAAATACCATTCCACTGAACGTCTCCGCTAGGAGCGGATTTGGGAACATACCCGAATGTTGTAGCAGTCTCTTCAATTGAGCCTCATAGCATCGGGCGATGGAGAGCCATGGCAGACGCACATTGAATATTTCCGGCAAGACACGGAATTAAAGGGCAGTATCAATCTGTCCCCAGGGTGGTTTCAACAGGGGCATAATGTAGGTGTCCCTCATGATGCCCAGGCAATATATTTAAGCATTCCGTGAAGCACAAGAACAGCTCCATAGAAGTCTCTGCAAATCTGAAGCACTCACAGACTAGCGGAGAATGCAAGGCATGGCTATCGGAGATGTATGAAGTCCACGCACTGCTCTCTGCCATGATGTACATCATTCATCCAGAGCTCTTTGCTTTGTGTCGGGAATCAATGATTTGCCTCTGGCGCAGCGCCTCCGTGGAAAATAACCAGGGGATGTTGGACATACTAATGCTTTGGCCGTTAGTCTACAACACAGTGTTAGTGATGGTTAATCGGTGTTTCCCATACCACGTGGACATGAATGGGAAAGCAGAGTGGTTTGACCAATTGTTGATGGTTGAACAATACAAAGGGTTGGATTTGGTATTCCCTTGCCAGTGGCTCAGATTGCGGTATGAACCCGGGACCATGGTCGCCTTCTCAGGAAAATTACTGGTTCATGTAGTAGGACATGTTGTATGGGAGCGAGCATGCCTTGCATGATATATGCAGCGGAAGGTGTATAAGGCTTTCAACCTACCAGATTGTAATTATGCAACTCTTCAGCGTGTATAAATATGCTTATTGCCTTGCATAGTCCATTCCAGCTAAGAGCAAAGTGTGGGTTAGGGTCGTCCGCTATGAATATATGTAAAGAGTTCTGAATAATAGGCATTGCTGTTCCTCAGACAGTTTGATGCATTCGTTGTGGCCAATGTGCGTTCCAAATGTTACTATACAATTACATAGACCGTGCACTACTATTGATCATTTGGGTTGAACTGGACATTTTGCATCCCGAGGAGTCTGCAGAGATCTGCCATGCAAGTGGAGCAATGCCACAGTTGATCAGAAAGCTCACTCTCTGCTGACATCAAAGCCTCCATTCAAGCGAGAGCCTTCCTCTCCTCTTCGTCCAATGCCAAGTTGATGGGATATGAAAGAATCTTGTTACTCACAAATTCTGATTTAAGGTGATTGAACCAATCTTTGGGTAATAATGCCTCATCCACAGAAAGCATATGTAATGTTGCCACATCAATATGGCAAGCGGTGTAGTATGCCACCATTTGTATAACAGATATTGGGATTTGGGGTTCAAAAATAGTGGTAACACTGTGGGACATACTGGCTCTCTAGACGCAATGGGAGTGAGAAGGGTTGTGGATGCTGGTGAAGAGGCATTTTTTGCATGATTTGTTGCTCCATGCTTGCTCATAATAGCACTGCCATGCTAATATACCATTTTTGGATGATTGCATGGCATAAATATGTTGTGGAGTTCTATCCTACAGTAGTGTTCCAGGAGGGGGAATTACATGTATGTTATGTCGCATGATGACTCTGTGTATATGGAATCTCCTTGGACGTGGGCGAATGAATTTATGTGGATGAGCACCATTCAACTATCGTGGAGTCAGCGGGGAGTCTTTTGGACTCACGGCACTATCCATTATGTTGTGACATTGATTCTCCAACCTATCATACAATGTTGCCTGACGTGCAGCATAAGAAGCGTGTCCAAGGTGCCTGCATGCCGTAGTAGCTTTCTGAAACTCCACCCAAGCATCGGATTTCGTTTGAAAGAACCTCACTATCCAATGGAATTCGCTAGTCGTGAGCTCCACTTCCTCTGCCCAATGGTCATGTGCAGCTTTTGCCTGCAGCCAGTTAACCCGATAAACTAAATTGATCAGTGAGCGGAATGTTTGGCAAAACATGGCATGCTTACAGTGGCTCAAACAACTGTCCCAATGTTTGCATGTTTTTCACTAAAGTCGATAACCCCTAACTGCATCTAACCTGGGCCCTAACATATGAGTGTATGAAATGAGGGGCTTACTCCTGGCTTTCTA